>JAOSBM010000006.1:11468722-11483862 GCA_027568955.1 Erythroxylum tenue
ATTTATTTAAATTAAACCTAATATCTCTTTACTCAAATAACTAATGGGATTTAATATACTTAAATAATTAAACCAAAATATATGGGCCACATATATTGAAATTATCTAACATAATAATGCTCTAATTTCTATTGGTTATTAATTATTATTATTATTATTATTATTATATAATTAAATAAATTAAAGTTTAGTGAAAATGACACCTTATTAAAATTACTATAAATTGTTATTAAATTTCTGGCACTTAAACAAATATTACAGATATCAAATTTCCTTCAACTTGTTAAGAGATGTGTATTAAGGAAGGTTAAAAAATTGATAAAAAGTGCAAATGAATTCTTTTAACATTTAACAAAAAGATATCAGCTAGTCTTTCTTATTTGGAAAATGGATTATGTGTATTATATAGATGAAACTATTACAAACATTACAATGAGTTATAGGCTATTAGTTGAACATTTATGATATAAAAATACTAAGGAACCTAAACGTAGTATAGGGAATATGTCATAAGATAAAAAAGCTAAAATAAGTTATAAACTCCATCTTCATTGCGTGTCCATCAAAAGAGTATGCTACACTTTTTTTTGTATAGATGCACTCACAGATTAGGTTAACAATTCTGTCTGCGACAAGATATTTCGCTTCCTTCTTATCAGTGAATCATTTGCTATTACGCTCCTTCCAGATTGTGTAAATGGTGAGGGTGAAGGTTGCTATATAAAGAGAGGCGTTAGTTTATCCTGGCTTGGAGTTTCTAATGATGTAGTGTAATACATGCTCCCAGTTGTATTGAAAATTATTTTGTGGTAACAAGTGCAATATTCTCCAAATCGCTTTGGGACAGTTACATAAAAAGAATAGACGGTCCCTATCCTCCGTTGCCCTGTTACAAAGGACGTAAGTATTATCAACTGTGTTGCCATGCCATTAGCTCTTGGTTTGAAGCCTATTCTTGATTGCAGGCCATGTGATAAAGGAAGCCTTGGGGCTAATGGTATTTCTCTATAATAGATCAAACCAACAGACAGTAGTATAACTATTGGAAAACAATTGATAACATAAGTGATTAGTGAATTGGCTATTTCGGTTCAACACTCATATAATAGTATCCTCATTCTCAATTGAAGATAGTTGAGGGAGGTGTACCAAGAGGGATAAAAACCTCTAAACTCACCTTTCCATTCTCCATTAACAATTAGTAAGGATACTTTGTGATTAAGAGGCACACGATTCCTTTTTTGCTGAACGTAGTATATTGGATGTTAGGACTGATATTGAGCCAATTAGAACCATATCTATATCCTTTTTCCATTCCCGATCTAGTGTTTAATATGAGACTTGATAAGGATAGTGAGCAATAAAAAGTGCAATTGAAAAAGGTAGAGAAAATTCATAATGATTTCTATGAGAGTTCTAGAATTTACAAGGAAAAGGCAAAAGCTTTTCATGATTAAAGAAGTTATAGGCAAAAAAAAAAGTTGGTTAGAAATTTCAACTTTATCACTCTTGTTTGGAATTATTTCCTAGAAAATTATGCTTTATATGGGTGAGATCTTTCATTGTAACTAATGTGTTTCATCTTAGTGTGGTCGAAATATATAGTCTAAAAACTAGTAAGTATTTTAAGGTTAATAGTCATCGTCTCAAACCTTTTTATCGAGATTTTCATATGTATAATATTAAAGAAATCATCTTAGAATGTTCAAATTATGAGGTATAAGAAATCATAATGTCTAGTCAAAGATGTTGAAGAAAGGTTTTAACAAGGAGGCAATCTAATATTTTGTTTTAACTAGGAGGCAATCTAATATTTTTCCCTTTAGTAAATTTGTTTAATTTAGATTTAGACTTTTTAGTATTTTTTTTATAGCTTACATTTCTCTATTTTGTTTTTAGGGGTAGAGAACATCTTTAATAAAGCATAGAAACACTTCATAGATGCAACATTCAGGAAATGGTATAAAGAATTTAGAAGGAGTCGCTGAGTAAGGCATACCTACATTTTATTTCTACACTTCATAGATGCAACATTCAGAGTAAGGGACGAAGCATCTAGAGTAGTCCTTGAACAAGGAGTGCCTGCATCTTATTTCCACATCCCTAAACTTGATTCTTTTTTAATAAGGCATGCCCACATCTTTTAACAGGATTGATTCTAACTCTAAAGCACACAAATAAGAGGTTTTCCTAAAAAAATTATAAATCTATAAAAGCTAATAAAATAATAAAGAAATAAACAAAACACATTTTTCATCTTCTTTCTAACTTTATTTTTTATCCTCTATTAATCGCCTCTCATTCTCCTCCTCTTTTTTATTACCAATCCTTAATCACCTCATCATCACTCAACCTCGCCATCTTATTCTCTCTCTCACACATTTTCCTCGAGTAAACTGGCCTCATTATATCAACCTCATGTTGTATATCTCTCCTACCTCTCACACGTCGTCTCTCATGTTGCTCCTTTGCCTAATGCCATCATGTTGTACAGTCATTCCTCGCCCTTATATGGCATCTTCTTTTTTTCCCATCATGAAAGCTTCTTCATATCGGGTTATTGCCTCTACCATCATCATATTGCTGCCATTTCATAGAAGCTTCATAGATGCAAGATTCGTCTAGAGTAGTCCTTGAACAAGGAGTGCCTGCATCTTATTTCCACATCCCTAAACTTGATTCTTTTTTAATAAGGCATGCCCACATCTTTTAACAGGATTGATTCTAACTCTAAAGCACACAAATAAGAGGTTTTCCTAAAAAAATTATAAATCTATAAAAGCTAATAAAATAATAAAGAAATAAACAAAACACATTTTTCATCTTCTTTCTAACTTTATTTTTTATCCTCTATTAATCGCCTCTCATTCTCCTCCTCTTTTTTATTACCAATCCTTAATCACCTCATCATCACTCAACCTCGCCATCTTATTCTCTCTCTCACACATTTTCCTCGAGTAAACTGGCCTCATTATATCAACCTCATGTTGTATATCTCTCCTACCTCTCACACGTCGTCTCTCATGTTGCTCCTTTGCCTAATGCCATCATGTTGTACAGCCATTCCTAGCCCTTATATGGCATCTTCTTTTTTCCCACCATGAAAGCTTCTTCATATTGGGTTATTGCCTCTACCATCATCATATTGCTGCCATTTCATCATTATCGAGCTAAGGATGTCAATGAATTGGGCAAGCCCGGCCCAACCATGGGCTGATCGATCCATGGCCCCATTGGCCACGGGCCGGCCAGTCCAACCCTACCCACCTTATATATTTTTTTAAAAAACGTCATTTTTGAAGTTATAGTCAAACCACAGGTTGGGTAGGTCCTGCTCACACTCGACTCGTGGCCCGATCGGGCCGACCACTTTTGGCCATAACCCGGTCAACCTAGGTCAAAATTGACATCCCTAATCGAGGCTATTACTTCTCATTGTCACACAACCAACTCTGCCTCTTCTATCCCGAGACAAATTTACTTCTCACTTATCACCATACTATTTCCTCTCACATGAAAAATAGACAAAAAGATGATGATCAACATTCCTTTGAGGAACTAAAAAGCTTATCTTCTTTATATGCAATAAAAGACCCAAAACAAAGCTAAAGTATAGGTTCCCTCGTTGGCTCTAAAAGAAAAAGATATTTGATGAAGAAATTCTTATTTCATCATAAACGTAATATGTACAGGCTTGTGCTTTTATACTAATGTTAAAGGAAAACTATTGGCTACTGTGCTGTCATGTGTAACAGAAAAGATAGCTGTGAATTGCAATTGCAGGTCCTGTATAATACTGGAGAGAATATCAGCTGAGATATTCACATGGTGAGGTGCAGGTGTAAGATGAGAGTGGCTGGGCACGGAGAAAGAGAAGAAAGAAGACTAACATATAAGTCTAGTGAGCTACTCCACCTATCACTAATTGGTTTTAAGATGCAACTTTACTTAGACTTGTATGTGGTCTAACTTTCCTTCTCGTGTGAGCCCGTAGGCCCATCGTAAATTCTAACATGGTATCAGAGTAGGTTGCTCTTATGTTAGTCGTTAACACCTCAAAATGATAGATTATGTCACATGTTAGACCCACACGTGAAGGGGGTGTTTAAATATATAGAGTGGGAGTTTGTCCCACATTGGAGAAAGAGAGGAAAGAAGACTAACATATAAGTCTGGTGAGCTACTCCACCTATCACCAATTGGTTTTAGGATGGAACATCACTTAGACTTGTATGTGGTTTAACTTTCTTTCTCGTATGGGCCCATAGGCCCATTGTAAAAGTCTAACAATGTTAAAGGGTAAAGGGTTCAAGCTAGCTAGATCATCCTAGCTTTTGTTTAATTTGGTATAATATGCGAAAATAGTGAGATTACCTTGCTTAAGGTTATTGATTTCCCTCTCTATTTGATACAAGAGTGGTCCATTGGCCCCACCAAACCTCTCCCTCAGTTCTTCCCAAAGTTTCCTTGCTGTGGAGAATGATAGGAATGCATTGCCAAGTTCCTTGGTCATAGAGTTGAGTATCCAAGATTTTACCATGGAATCTGCCCTCCTCCATCTGGTAAGCAAGTTTCTGTCCTCCATTGGTTGCTCGCAGGTTCCATCAATGAAGGATAACTTGTCCTTTGCACATAGAGCAATCATCATCGATTTGCTCCAAGTTAGGTAGTTGTTGCCATTGAAAAGGGTGGTGACTAGGATAGCTCCAGGTTTTCGGTATTGGTTATGGAATATTTTTCTAGATTAGGGTTGCTGGTGTCACTGCTGTCAGTCATGTTTGACATTTTGGTTGGTAGGTAGGTAGGGTAAAATGGATCAGCCCTTTATAGAAAAGACAGCTGTGAATTGCAATTGCAGGTCTTGTACAGTATTGGAGAGAATATCAGCAGAGATGTTCACGTGGTGAGGTGCAGGTGTAAGATGAGAGTGGCTTGGCACGTGTCCTGTTGAGGATTTTGGGTTGTGGATGTGGGTAGGTTATTGGGTCATGGATCATCCATGACATGTGGGTCATTATACTTTAGGGTTAGCTTTGTATTGTGGAAGCACGTAAACCCTTTACCCTTTGATAGGCTCCACTCGAATCTCCAATATAAGTAAGCACTAAATCGTGTACTAGGGTTTTTAGGGAAATGGAAGTATATTTTACCTCCCTCATATTCATAATTAAATGAGTACCTTTAATTTTAAGACAAAAGTGGCAAAGAAAGGTACTTAAGTATCTGCAAAAGATCCATAATTCCTTGTAAGTACATCCATCACTTCACTATGAATGCTTTGAACATTAAAGTTATTGTGCTTAAATTGATCGATAACATTGGATGAGACACTTAGTTGTTCATTCAATACCATGTTTATATTGAGCTTATATATAAATTCTACACTATTTTTAATTTCAATAGGCTTACTTACTTCACTTTGAATACTCTTTATAGCTGTGAATTTCATATTGACAAGTAAGGAATTTAAACTTTCAATTACTAAGTTTAATCTTACATTCAATTTTATTACTGCAGAATATGCTACTATTGATGAATATTTGAATGGTGCTTGTTATTATAATACTGATTTTGAACCTATTTCACTTTATTCAAAATTATCTATTACTTGGTTTTGTAACCTATGCAAATCAACCTGCATTGAAATACATTTATAGGTTTCTAACTTTTACATTTTCAGGTAGTAACGATTATACTGCTATGTTGAATAAAGCTAAATTTTATTTTTTATGGTGTATGATGAAAAAAGCCAAAGTCAATCTTGGATATTGGTTATCTTCGTAATTTAATGTTGTCATGTCGAGTCATTGTCCATTATTCATAAGTTCTTTGATTACCTAACTAGCTATGCATGAAAATTTTATTAATATTAATTAAAAATGCATATTGCTTATGAGATATTGTTACTAGATATCCCCTTCTTAGATTTGATGGGTTTACTTAATAAGAAACAAGGTGCTTAGTGTTTTAGTGATCCAAGGCTTGTTATGACCCAATCAAAGAGGATGTATCACAATAATTTAGAGGAAAATTTATATCCATAAAACTGCATAGCATCATCCACTTTAACTATGCCTAGTAATTCAAATTAATTACCAAAAAAATAATTCAAATCATGAACAGACAGACAAGTTAGAGAGGGGCATTACTCAAATAGAAAAGAACTTGATGGCCTTGTTTAGTTTTATGTAATTCACTTTACCCTCACTGCATGTAAGAGGTTTATTGGTCATGTTCAACTTTTTCAAAGGAATTGTCACTTAATTTTATATTTTTATTTTTTAAAATTACCGAGTACTAGTTTTGGTACATCAAAGATAATTTACAAATAAGTGTAGGGAGGGTAGTTTATTATATAACCTTGTTTAATGATTTTACTCTTATTTTATATATGCTTTTATGATTTTAGCGAAATTTTTATTAAAAAATTGTCAAACTTGCTTTAGTTTTTGTTAACGACTTATCTATTTAGAGGTATCAATTATTTTGAAATTTGTCTTTAAATGATTTAAGTTATCTTGAATCATTGATTTATATTGAAATGCAATGGGAAGAATAGTACAAATGGTTGAGTTCTCACTTACTATATATTGAGTAATTGTTTTTTTATGATTGATTTAGATAAGATTCGTAAAAGGATCTAATGCATGTTAACTAACTTTGTGAGCTTTTGAGTCTACAAGTATTCATTATTTTAAGCTCCATTTTTTTAAAATTAAGCAATTATTAGATAATTTGATTTTTCTATAACTTGCTTTGTTATGAATGTCAAGACCATAATGTTAGACTAGATGCATTAAAATGGTAAGGACATTTAGGTTAACCATTTTTTATTCTTAAAAAGCCACCTAGACTATATCCCCCTAGTTAACCAATTTGAGTTTTAGTCTTCTTTTTCTTGCATATGAACCACAATACAAGCTGCATTCACCAATTTTTTATTTTCCTTATAATTTTGAATCTTCTATTGAAGGATTAACATGTTTATGTTATATTCAAACTATCATTGTGGACATTGTAGTAAAGTGATTCAAGTTACATATTCTTTGTTCCTCTACATATATGTGTGTATACAAAAAACGGAAAAAGAAAAAGAAAAAAAGAAAAAAGAGAGAGAAAAAGGAAAGAAAAATAAAGAGGAAGAGATGAGAAAAATCTTGTATGATCATAGTTAAGTGACTTAAAATAAGAGAATTGTGGAGCATTTTTTAGCAAATATTCATGTGGATGGGTTTGTATATTTCCTTTAATTTGATAAACCTAAAATTTTCCTCTTCTACAAACCTTGCCGAAGCCTCATTATAGCCCTTTCAAAGACCTTTGATTGTTTGCATTTAATTTATTATTTAGTGGTAGAGATGTGATATATAAGAAAGCACATGGCAAAAGTTTCTCAATGTTGACTTGAGAGATCATTAATACCCTAACACTTTGAGTGGATAAAGTGAAACTAATGAGAGGGTGTTGATTTTTTTTTCACTATATTTGATTTTGAAAATATTGTTGGAACAATTGCTTATTTGTGTAGTTTATGAGAAATTATATTAAGAATTGGTTGTTGCCTATTGTATTTTGGTTTGGATTAATTTGACATGGTGATTTGGGTTATAAAGGGATGAATTGAGAAATGAAAGAGAAAGATATGGAGAGAGGTTGAAAAGTCTAAACTATTGTACACTCAAGAGAAAAAATTCTCTAATCATGTGAGAATTTGATAGCAAGAATAATGTACACATATTTCATATTAATTTGCTTTGTTTTGATTGATAATATGTTATTTTTTTTATAGATTTTATTAGAGATTTGGATCAAAATATGTTAAAAGAAAAAATTGAGCAAAGAAGGAATAAGATGAAATTTTTTTTAAAAAAAGGAAAATCCTACAGGAGAAAAGTTTTAAAAGAGGTCTAAGCACAAGCTGTGCTTATGCCTTAGTTAATATGAATGCTCTAGAAAATAAACATGACTAAATGGATGATACCTTTCTAAAGTCAATATATCATAGTTATTTATACCCTTATTTTACTTTATTTAGGAGTTTTGATTAGGTCAAATTTTTTTTGGAAAGGCAATCCCAATAAAAATGGGATTCTTTAAATTTAGCCTTGATCTTAGCTTTTATACCTTATTTTTAGGAAGATTAGTAGGTTTTGGGATTATTTATAGGAAATAGTTATAGGAGCTAGCCATACCATCTCCCTCTCATCTTAGTTCATTTTAGTTTTTCTATATTATTAAATAGTTCTTTATCTTCCTTTTATGTTTTTCTTAAGAACCATGTGCAGCAAAACTCTCTTTCTAGTCAAAGGTTAGTTGAAGTTTGATTATTTAAAAATTGTTAGATCTAAATGTTCTTCTTTACTCTTTTGTTCTTTAGTATTTATATATCTTTTAAGGCCTATCATTCAATTATCAAAATAATATATTACCAGTTAGAATGATTAAATATATAATTATTTTATTTTTCTAATGCTTAATAGTGAAATGGCATAGTTTAATATAGGATATTTTATTCATATTATGTAGATATATTTTAATCATATTATGTGGATATAAAATCTAGGCTAAATAAACTGAGCTTAAGTGTTTATTAGCTAGAATTAGCAATCTTTCTAGTTTTTAATGTTGTTAATATATTAGCTAAGAGAATTAATCAAAGAGCTTGTTTTGGTTAACAAGGAAGTAAGGAGAGATAGGTTGTTAGAGCTTGTTGACAACCATAACCAATTTATTAAGGAATAAAAGAGTTTATCTTTACATTAATGATCAATTCAAAGAATCAATACTAAAATTATACCTTAGGCTAGATGTTTGTTTTCATTTGATTTCACTAAATTGCATTCTTAATTAGTTTTTATGTCTTTAATTTTAATTTATTTCAAATTATGTCTTAAAATCCCCTTCCTTTATTTTGTTTTGTTTTATTAACTCAATATAGGATGTTTATTCTCTTAGTATATGAATTATACTTCTCCTTTCAATCTTTCATACAATCCCTAAGATTCAATATATGATGGTAATTCTTAACTTTAAAAATTAAGATTAAATAGAATAAATTCAATCCAATCAATAACTATTCATGCATAAATAATTGAAATATTCCACATAAAGTATATCCCTATCCTTAATTTGGGATTTAGCTATTAAACATAATGAAATTCAAACAAAAATGAAACAATTTTATCATAAAATAAAATAAAGCAAAAAGAAGTAGAATAGATGTTCCTAATTGCTTCTAAATGGAGGTGAATCTTCCACCAATCTTGCCCCTATTTTCTCCTTAGTGCTAAGAAAACCTAAAACAAGAATTCAATCAAAAGCAACCAATAAAAGCTTTCTTTGGTTAACCCTAGTTATGATATTTCTAGTCTAGGGTTATATATAAGAAGTCTAAGTTCAATGAAGTTAAGTTTTTGAACGTGAAATCTATGTAATAAGCCTAGTGCTTGAGTCGCTCTTGACATCGGTGCATGTTAGGTTTCATATCTCAATAGTTTTTTTACTGTAATAAGTATGGTGTTAGTTTTTCATTGCTTCTTACTTCTCCAATTTTTAATACTTTCAAGCTTGAATTGAAGTTTGATGCCATCTAAAAAGTTATTATTCATCATATTAACTCCCAAATGACTTTAGTTTCTCTTTGATTGGACAACCATAGAGAATAGTCAACGTACCAAAGGCACAAGGCTTCCCATTTTGCGAGGGTCTGGCGAGGGTCATAATGTATACAGCCTTCCCTTTATATTTTTACAAAGAAGCTATTTCTGTAATTTGAACCTATGACCTTATGGTCACAAAGAAGCAACTTTCCCAGTTATTTCAAGGCTCACCGTCCGAACAATCATAGAGAATGTTGCACTCAAATCCAAAAACTCACCCCCAATTTTCAATTTTAACTCAGTGAACCAAATATAGGAAAATATCATGTAATTCACATCAAACATGAGGTAGAAATGCTAACTTCAAACTAATTTAATCTATATAAACCTGCAAATATAGAGTTATCATTATAATTTATATAGAAAGGAGACACATAATAGAGTATATATTGTGTGTATACTTATTTACTTAATTTATCTTTTATTTTTACTCTTTACCTCGTTATATTTTTATTATATTATGTATTTTATTACATATTTTTATATCGTAAATAGCTTCTATATGAGTTAAGGATAAGACTATGTATTATTGGACCTCCCCAGACTTCATGTATCAATGAAACTTTTCACTAAGTTGTTGTTGTTGTTGTTGTTGTTGTTATATTTTTGAATTAGTATATTTTAGTTGATCCTTTGACTAAAGGAATTCGATATACAGACATGTTTCTAATATAAGTTTTTTTTAGTCCTTTAACGTTAATAGTTAGAGATAATTGTATATTTGCTCTAGATACAACTTTCTTCTCATGTAATATGATTGCATTGTTTATATATTTGTGGTACGTCTCCGTATTAATCTTGTTTATACAACTCCATAAGTTAACCTTCATTTCAATATTATTAATATATTTGAAATAAAATAAAAACTTATATATCTAATTATTTTTACAAATTTGGATTAATATTAAAATTGAATAGACTTCTGAATTTAATCAATTAATAAAAAATCATTTAGTATACTAACTCAAAACAAAAATGTATCAACTCATCTTAATTTTTTTTATGAAACTTAAAGAGTATTGAAATCAATATCTCCACTATTTAAATAAAATTCAATTGCGATGTTATAAATTAATAATAATTTTTATCCATGCTTAGTTCATGCAATTAGGATATCTGTACTATAAGAAAATTTTCAAAAATTAATCTTACATTTTATCCAAAAAAATTTCATGTCGAATAAAAGTTATTAATTATGATATACTTTTTTTATTTTGTCTAAATAAAAGTTGATAAATATTAACGTCACAAACAATTTTCCCCCGAATCTGGAGCTGGAAGGATTGACTTTGACTATACGCATCATCAAGTTTAATCAGCGGTTTTTAAGTTCTATTTTTCTGGTTTGAAGTTTGAGCCGTGTGTTGGGAATATTTAACACTTAATTATTTCTGAAGCTCAGGATTATGCCAGACCATATAATATTACTTTCCAGAAAAAAAAATTCCATCAAAATTCAAAAGGATTGGTAGAAATTCATGTAGCCCATAAACAGATTATTTATTCTGCAGCAATACTTTTTAACTCTTTTCGTTTGATCATACAAACAACCAGAAACAGCCAACCTCTCACCTTGTCAATGTAGGGAATCATATCTTCCATTATTAAGCTTTCTCGCTTGGCAATTCAACTACTTGTCCATCCAGATTAAACATCGCAGGCTTTTTCCTTGCAGAAGCAAGTCAAAGGCTATGTTTATGTCGTTGAAGCTCACTTGATGTGTTATAAACTGATCTAAGTCAAGCTCCTGCGATTAAAAGAAGTTGAGATTTCACTCGTTGGATCTTGAGAAGCTAAAGACTGCAACTTTTTTATTATGTTGTTTCATCTTTTTTAACAATTTGTTTACCTTGTCCAAGTATTTTTTGGCCAGGATCGAAACATCGGATTTTGGCTTTAAACCTCCAAATAATGTACCCATAACACTTCGGCCTCTCAGAATTTCATAGGGGTTCAAGCATACTGGTGAGCCATGCATTTCTACTCCCACAATCACTGTCTTGCCCCAACCCTGGTTTATCCAAACCAACATAGACAGGTTTTAAAGATTACATATAAATGTATATATAGAAACATAATATTGACTTTCGAAGAGAGATTCCTCAAATATATAGTATATTCTACAGGTTTGGTAGTGACGGAGATTGCAAAAACGTACCTCTCGGCTACTGTTGAAAGCATCTGTCATGAGTGACGCCAAACCAATGCACTCGAAGCAATAATCAGCACCTCCCTCCGTCATTTCCTTTATCACCTGGATCATCAACAAAACAACCCACTTTTTTATGTTCTTCGACACCCTTCTTTAGTTTAGGCACATGGTAGAATCAATTAGCTAGACAACAACCTCGCTCACAGCCTTTTCTCCGCACGTGGAAGGGTCGACGAAATCGGTGAGCCCAAACTTTTTTCCTGAGATAAGATGGAAGCACTTTTAAAACCTTCAGCTATCCTCTTGGACTGATTGTTTCTCGACTGTACTATACCTATTTCAAACTTGTCTGGATTCAAATCCACGCCAATTATCTTGGAAGCTCCTTGCATCCTCGCTCCTGCTGCAACCTGATATAGCATTCACGATGGACGATCGTATCTCTAGTACATTGAAAGACCGTTCGGACAAAAAAAAAACTCTAATTCTAAAGCTATCAGGATTTGAAACACGAACTGCTGCTTGCGATGTTCCGCTTTGGAAATCGGATTGGACCGGTCGGTTCGACCAGTTCGATCGGTGACCGGTCGGTTATTTGATCTGGTTCACTTTTAAAAATCGGTTCTCAATTAAACCAGTGAGAATCGGTCAAAACTGGTCAATTGGCCAGTAGAACCGGGTTCGACCGGTCCGACCACAGGTTCAATAAATTTTTTTAATTTTTTATATTATTTAGTATTTTTTGTATTTTTTAATATTATTAATATTATATATAATTAAATATAATTATTGCATAATTATGACGTCATACCGGTTCGACCAGTGGTTGAATCGATCGAACCGGTCAAACCGATGACCAGTAAAACTTCTAATTTAATGTCCGGTCTGAATTTTAAAACTTATTTATTTTTTTTCTTTATTTATTGTAAATGAGCATAATCTATTATTGGTTATGGACCATACCGCGAGTCCCACAGCTCCAAGTCCAAAGATAGCGACCGTCGATCCCTCTTCCACCTGTGCCACCTTCCATGCCGATCCAACCCCTGCACACCCAAGAAAAAAGTTTTAATCCCATAAATATAATAGAAATACGGTAGAGAAGATTTGCTCATCAGTTACGTCAGCTTCGTGATTTTGCGATCAAATCTGAGCACGAGACGACGAAACTCTACAGGTTGCGAAACTTCAACATAGAAAATCCAAATTAGTTTGACTTTTCTGTTGCCAATAATGAATTATTTATTTGTCCCTCCCATTTGTTCACACAAATCCAATTCCAGATCATGCTTTCCGAATGGTTGAGTGGTCTCATATATGGATTTTAGCTTCTAAAGTGATGTCTCCATAAGTGGAGAAGTTTAGCACATTTCTAGTAAATGACATTCAAATCCTATCTTGGTGTTTCCAGGACCAAAGGGAAATAGGCTATCAATTGGAATCAAATCTCAAAAGGGCAAAAAGAGGAAACTCCGAATACTACACACCTGTTGAGACACCACAGCTTAGCAAACATGCTTTATCTACGGGGATTTCTCGGCCTATCTTCACCACATGGGCTATATCAACCACAGTATACTCTGTGAAGCTTGAAACAGATAAGAAATGGTGTAAAACTTGCCCATTCATGTCCCTAAATCTGCTTGTTTCGTCTCTCGGCATGCCTCTACTTATGCTGGCGCCAGTGAATTTCGAGCATATATTGCTCTTCGCTGCCTTGCAGCCTCTACATTCCCCACAATCTGGACAAAACACTGGTAACACTATGTCCCCTTCCTTGACTTCTTCAACATGCTCTCCAACGCTCTCTACAATACTGGAAAAGAAAACAAAGCTAGAACATTAAATAAGGAACAGATTGCTATGAAAATATTGAAACAAATGAGGTGAGTTGAGTTAAACCCGACTGCTTCATGTCCTAGAACTCTGGGAAACGCAGCAGCAGGTCCCTGGAGCAATTAAGACCATGAAAATCACAAATTTTGAGTAGCTATTATTTCTGCATAACTTATGGAGCGGTTCTGAAAGTGCTTACTGCTTTCATTTTCCAAAAGGTTACATCACTATGGCAAAGGGATGTGCAAAGAATCCTGATGCGAACCTCCCAAGCTTTTGGTGGGTCGACTTGGATCTCCTCTATCACCAACGGTTCTTCAGGGCCTCTACTTATTGCAGCTTTTTGTTTCACAACATAGAAAAATCAATTAATGACACTACAGACAGCTACCTCCATTACAATCGACTTGAATTATTGATGCGTATATAGCAGGAATTTCATACCTTTGCACTTTATTACTTTTCCTGTAGTTGCTGCTGCTTCACCGTGCTCCATAACAGAGTCTCAAAACTCAAAATCCTCAACACTTCCTTTGAAACAGATTAGAACTGATATCCTATTCTAACTTTGCTTTCATGTGAGTCACTACATATATGCGTGTGCGTGTCTGGACGAAAGTGCAAAAGGTCAACGAGTTTGAGGATATTTAATAATAAATGACAGGTCACAACTATAAACAAGGACAGGAATAACTAATGAGCAAATCTGCAAGTAGTCTGTCTACATCCTAATATGTAAAAAGGTAAGCGAGAAAAACCAGCAATTTGTCGTACATTTTTGGCCCCTTAGCCGTAAAGGGTTTTGAGGGCCCGAAGATAAATTGAACCGTACCTTATATACAACTAAAACGTCATATTTTATCGTTAGAGCGTAATTAAGTTGGTTTAGATTAAGTTAACGAAGCCTGAGGGGATCACGTTCATTGGTTTTGTACTACTTCGTTTTCTGAAAACATGGGAACCGCCATAGATTAAGCCCAATATGGAATCTCAACAATGTTTAGTTTATCAAAAGGATTGCCATAACTTCTCAGAATTCGTTAATCAAAAGGATTGTCATAACTTCTCAGAATTCGTTCTACAATGGATAGCTCCAAACGCTCCGAAGTTGCGCGAGACGACTCTAGCCATTCTCCCGTCGATGGACATACCGCGAAAAAAGTTCGATTACGCGATCGAGATGAGCAACCCACCGCCATGCCATCAATCATGAGTTACAGTGCTGTTGTTGTACGCCAAAAATTCCCAAAGGAAGAAGAGGAACTTGATTGGCCTGAAGAAACCCCAACTGAGGTTAAGGAAGGTGATAGTAACTGTGTCCAAGGAACATTTTGCAATGCCATTGAATTGTCTACTGTAAAACGTATGATACTGTTTGTATATATATAAAACGTTTGATGATTTTCTTATTGATTGCATAATGTATATATACACAATGAGTGATTACAATCTAACCATTGAATACAATCTGTTAGAATCTAATGGCCTTAATT
>JAOSBM010000006.1:11626440-11643954 GCA_027568955.1 Erythroxylum tenue
AGGTCCTTGAGATCACGAACTGTCTGGTGGTTGCCTAAGCCACGACAGTTCCAAGCTAAGAGATTCATGGCTCTCGGTGAGTCTGCTGAACCAGACCGGCCGTTGGTAATTGAAATGTGGTTGTAGACACAATCATTGCTTCAGTATTCATCTCATCAGCCCCATGGAGTCCTAGCTCTCTATGTCAGGGACGTTTTTTATTTTCCTCCAAGTCCATAACCGAGTCTTCTTTAACACTGGGCCCAAACATAGTAATATCCCCTCCTTCAGTTATGTTGCCATTAACCTCAGCAAAGTGTTGGCCCACTTTTTGAGTAGCCCCGACCATCGAATCTTCTATGATCTTCTTCGGATAGAATGAAAACTGATTGTAAATCCTAGGCGGATTCATCGCCCCAGATTGCGCGTAGATGACGTCCGAATTTCGTGCAACAGAATCCGCACCACTCTCTGTCCCAGGTTCTCATTTCCACTACGTCATCCCTCTTTCCTTCCGTGCTCTCACCTCGGCGTGGATCTCCTCTGGCCATCCTCGACGTAACGCCTCCGCCTAACGTTCAAACAATGTGGGGCAGCTGGATTCACTGTGCTCGATAATACCACAAAAATAGCAAATGAGAGGAAGCCGTTCATAACTGAAAGTGATTTCCATCGGTGCCGCTCCCTGCTTTCGGATAATCTTCTTCCTCATCAACAGTTCTTCAACATTTATCCGAACCCGAACCCTCATATAGCTATTCCAAGAATTTCTTTTGTTGGCTGAATCGTATTCCAGATAGGTACCCATTAGATTTCCAATGCTTTTTGCCAGCGCCTCCGAAGCAAACCCCAAAGGAAGACCATGAAATTGTGCCCAAACATCAGTGTACAGGAAAGCAACGTCATCTGGATTCTCTCCTTCCTTCCATTGATGGACTAACAGAAGGCTCTTATTAAAAGACCACGGGCCTCCAGCTAACATCTTCTTCATATCAAAAGGGTGATAAAACTGGATTATGTAGAGATTATTATCGTTCATCGGTTTGATGAAGGCTCCTCGCACAGGCCGCCAAAGATTCAAAAGCGTTCTTTCAAGTGCCTCAGCGTTGATCGCTCTTTCACCCAACAGTTTTCCTAGGAGACAGAGCTCATAGTTGATCTCCCCTCGATGAGAATCTTCCGGCGATAACATGAACTCAACTTCTTCTTTTTCACGAATACTAAGTCTCTGTAAACCTGACTCCATAATACTAAAAGAAGACCCGAAAACTACAGATCAACAAGAAAACAACAAACTCTCAAACATGCACAATCAAGGCATGAACAAAACTTGCACTCTTTTAGAGAGAAAACGAGAGGCAAGATTGAGAGAACGCTTATCGACTTTTTTTCCCTTTTTTTTGTACTGTTATTTTTCAGAAAAGAAAAGATATTTATAAATTTTAAAGGCCTCACAATTTTTTTTTCTTTTTGAAAAGTTAACAAAAATTGAAACCCCTAGGAAAGGGCAAAAACAAGTTACAATACACAAAGACAACAAAGAGGACATGAGTTAACAGGCAGCTTACAAACAAAGGTAACTAACCATGGTGTATCGGATATTAATTGAAACTAACAAATACCTCCCTATCACTTTTGGAGAAGTTTTTCTCCTACTGTAGCCGAACTCCAAGTAGTTAAGGTTGTACTTATTCAGGTGACATAAGTCCAACGCTTCTCTCCAAATGGCAAAGTTAAATATGCACTTGAAGAAGTGCATAAGTGATTCTGAATTTTCCTTACATATGTAACACCTGTTAGTGAGGTTAAGAAAGCTTATCTAAAGTTACTTTATTCATAACTATCAATCATAAGAAAAAAGCAATTTTATGTAATAGGTTCTTGCCTAAAAAGCAAGGACACATGACACGACACAGACACGAATACGGGGACATACCAACTTCTAAAATTTGGTGGATACGGACACGACATATATATTATAAAATTTAAAACTAAGAAAAAAAATTCATAATATGATATATATTGATTGATGTGTTTCAAGACTTCCAACATCTTAATAGTTCATACATATTTGGTACTTTATAAGCCCCTCTAAAAAAACATAGAGCATATATTCTATTAAGCAATTTGTCTACAATCTTCTATCCCAAAGTAGAATTAGTCATTTACAGGGGTATTTACAACAAAAAAATCTAATTAAAGAATATACCCTCTAATCACTTCACTCTTAAACATTAGCATTGCTTTCATCAGCAAAGATCACACTTCAACTCTGGTTCATCAAGTGAAAGATTGGCAACTTCAAGGATTCCATGGTCATCATCAATTGATGAAAACTCATCTCCTACAATATCCCACATCATTGCTTCTCCTTGTTTGTATTGTGAAGATTTTCTTGAAAGGAATCGCAAATTAGTATGCATGTAATAAAAATTATTTTTTAATTCCGACACGTACGGACACGTGTCCACCGCGCGTCAGGTGGATTTTTGACATAGACACTTGTCCGACACGCGGACACAACTCCATTTTGCCGCGTCCGTGCTACATAGCTTCTTGCTCCAGACCAGCTTATGCAATAGGCCTCATAAGTTAATATTTCAGAAAAATTCAAAAATTGTGAATAGAAATGCTAAATCCAGTTCTTCCTTATGCTCCTACGCAAAAAGGTTAAAAGAATAGTATTGTTGAGAAAAGGTAGAAAAAGCGAGTGATAAATGGCTTGCTAATCAATACAGAGGTAGAGTGTTATCTCAAAGAAAGACAATATATGTGAAGATACTCATGTTTATTATAACTAATATTATCTAAAATACCCTTGAACAGTAGCAAATAATTTATGATACATAAAGGTAATTTAAGTCATATTAATTATGATAACTATGATGATTGTCAAAATGATAGCTCCTTAACTTACTTTTTATTGAAAATTAGATGAGGCAATTAAGCTATGATTAGATAAGAAAAGAAAAAAAATTCAATATTCCAATAATTTAGGATAAAAAACATTCATTTTCTTTGATTCCACTCTAAATACATATAGACAAGTTAACTAAAATGAAGGGGATGAAAAGACTAAATAAAAAATATGAGATGATATACTGACTCTTTGTCATAAAGTTATGAATTTCTTTTAATTTTTTGAAGCTGAGAAGTTTTATTTAAAGCGTTCATAGAGGTACTAGTCATGTGAAAAGTTGCAAATTTTTTAATATAAAATGAATAAATTTGGATTAACTTTAGCAAAGCTATTTCAATATTACAACATTACAATGATTGCCAGTTAGCTAGAATATTACAATATGATTGGAAGTATCATTATAAAAGAAAATTAGAAAATCAGAAGCATAACAGGCTGACTTTTAGAAGTTTTTAACTCATATATTCCATTTGGACTTCATTATAGGGGATAGCAGATGGTCAACTTTTTTGGCTATAATTGCAGCTCTAATCTAGTTCAAAATGTTGTCTGCTAGCTGGTGCTTGTCTTCCTTAATTTGCTTGTATAATCTACAATTTCTTTCCTTCCAAATCGTGTAGATGGTGGTGGTGAGTAGGATTTCATTCACTTTTTTAGATCTGGTGTGGTTTACAAACCAATTCAAAGTGTGCTCCGATTCATATGTGTGGTTTATCGCATCCACCATATACTGAATTCCTCTCCATATAGTTTTGCTATAATCACAAACGAAGAATAGATGGTTTCTGTCTTCATTTGAGTTTTTACATAGAACACACATGGTATCCCTAGGTCTAAACCATTTGCATTTTGTCCTTAGCCTATCTTTAATTACTAGCCAAGTGATTACGAGGCTTTTGCAAAGAGTTCTTCCATAAAAGGTTATACCAAGGTACTTCAATAGATCCATTTCTGAACATTTTATAGGATGATTCATTTATGAATTTTCCTTACAGGTTTGGAGTCAAGTAGATGATATCTTCTATACTTATAATCCTTTATAGTCTCCATACCATTCACCATCTTGTATTAGAGATGATACTTTGGAGTCTAAAGGTAGTATGCTTCTTAACTATTGATTGACCTAAAGCGTACTAGTCAATATTAAATAATTGCAAGTGCACGATTTAGCTGTAGCTAGTACTGACAAGTATGAGTTGATCCTATAAAGACAGTAAGTACTAGTAATTAATGTTGTTTTATTATCTAGCATATGGATTGATTATAATTTGAATTAAGAAAACTAAAATTTAATAATTAAAGTCAACAAGCAGCACGAATCAAAGAAAATGATTTATGAAACCTAATTAATTACCAATATAAGATGATTAGTACCTAGGCTTTGAATCCTCCTAAACCCTTAACTAAATAATTATTTATCGTGCAGTTATATTCTTGATTAATTGGATCGTGGAGATTCTTAAGGTATGCTAGAAGTTGACCTTAAGTCTAGCAACAACTAATCTTAAGGTCTCTAACCAAATTACTCAGGTTAAAACTTATAAGATTGCCTTACAGTGTTATGAATTCCTCTATTAGGTTTGACCTTAATTTAGAAGATTTATGCCGTCCTATCTCTATGATTGCAATCAACTCTTTCTAATTATCGTGGATCTATCCAAACCTAGTATTTCTCAATTGCTAAGCATGAAATCAAATTAAAGTCTAAAAATCATAATAATAGATAGTAATAAGAACAGATAATTGGATCTCAACAATCAACAAAAGCAATTGCATTCACAAATTAATCAAATCATTATTCGGAATCATCTAAGGTTCATTTGACCTAGACACTAATAGAAAATTTAGTTATACATTGGTGAACACGAAATCATATCCATATATATATAAAAAGAAAACATCGAAATTATAATTCTAAATCTCCTGTATAATCTCTATTGTGTATTTTGACAATGTAGACGTCTGATCTTGCTTTCTAATGAATCTTATATAAAAATCATGTGTCTTCTGCTCCTCAAGCTCCAAATCACCTTTGGAATCACCTTTGAAAGTCTATGGATGTTCCCAACCTCTCTCTCCCTTCAATTAGCTCTGAAATGTTGAATTTATAAGAAAGCCTAGAATTTTGGGTTATGCATGCTCGTGTGCACGCCCGTGCACATAAGAGTGCATAATCGAGGTTTGGCACAGCCGTGTACTTCTTCCAGATTGTTGTTTTTTTTTTCAGTTTTAGAAGCGTTTTCGTCCAGTGTCTTCTCCTTTAAGACTATAGAGGCAATTATAACCTGTAAACACACTTGAAGCATATTAAGTACCAAATATATAATAAAAGTATCAAATATCAAGCAAAATACATCAAATATGGGTGTCAAAATATGATCAAATATTCATCTATCAAATGTGAAAATTTTGGTTTGTTTATGAGAGTGTTTGCTTCTAGCCAAATATCAAACCATACCCAAGTGTTTACACCATTTCCCACTATATTTTTGATGTAGGGGTATATCAAGTTTCTTAGCTTTAGTAGCTGATTAAAGATCCATAAGAATTGGTTGCAATTTGAAATTTGTTAGAATCTGAGAGTTTTTAGATGATATTCATGGACCTATTTAGTCCAAAGGGTTTCTTTATCCGTAAGGAGTCTCCAAATTCTCTTACTCAGTAACACCCTTTGTATTGTTGAGATAGAGATGATGCTGAAACTTCTTTATTTCTTAGGAACTGTAATCTCACTCCATTTAACCTTAGGCCTTTTTGTAGTTTCAATCTTCCCAGACTATAGGGAAGCTTTAACCATTGTATCAATCTCCTTTTGTAACCTTCTTTAGCAACACTATATGGGATGTCCAGTGTGTGTGCAAGCAACTAAGCACTGAAATAACAAGAGTTAGTCTAGCAGCATAAGATAGATGTTTATTTTTCCATATATTCACTTTGGATTTAAACTTTTCCAAAATCGGGAAACAATATGAGAATTTGGGCTTTGAAGGGGTGATAGGCACACCTAGAGATCTTACTGAAGGCGGTTGAATGCTCAAACCCATGATTCTGCTAAGCTCAGTATGGTATGTAACATCTGATGACGTATATAAACTGTTTTTTTATCAAATTTGATCTTGAGACCAGTCCGACTTGAGAATATATTCAAAGTTTGAAGCATGATATTGATAGAGTGAGTGTTTGCACCATTTAACAGTATGAGGTCATCTGTAAAAATCAAGTGAGTTAGCCTATTTTCAAAGAAACTATGATGGAATTTGAAATTTTCATTGGAAGTTGTAAATGTGTTTAACTGCCTGGATAGTCCCTCCATTACAATGGTGAAAAGATAAGGGGATATGTGGTCAACTTGTCTTATTCCCCATGCATTTTTGAATGGCTTTGAAGGGATTCCATTTACAAGAACACTAAGTGAGGAAGATTAGATACAATTCATGATCCATTTCACAAATATATCAGGTAAGTCCATAGCTTCCAAGAAGATCTGAATAAAGCTCCAATTGATAGTGTTAAAAGCTTTATACAAATCTATTTTCAACAAACAAATTTTTAATCTCTTCCCAGATGAATATTCTTTCAACAATTCTTGTTGAAGTATTATATTATCACCTATGTTCCTTTCAAGAATGAATGCTCCTTGGGAAGCATCTATGATTTCCCTTAGCACATTCTTCAATCTTTCAGCATAAAGCTTTGCAATAAATTTGAAAATTATGTTGCAACATGAGATAGGCTTGAGATCAACCATATTCAGAGGGAGTTTCTTCTTTGGCATTAAGCAGATGTAGGTGTTGTTAATTTATTGAAGAATCTTCGAGGAAGAGAAGTACTCCAGGACAGTTTCACTAAATAGTTTTCTAGTTATTTCCCAGGTATGGTGAAAGAACCATGCAAAAAATCCATCAGGTTGTGGCGTTTTAGAGGGGTGCAAATTGAGTACAATTCTTCTGATTTCTTGTTCTGAAAAAGGAGTAATCAATGAGTCTTTTAGTTCCTACATAATAGAGCCTGCTAAGATTCTTTTAATGTTATTGATATGTTAATCAGCTTGCTCAGGCCCTATTAATTAAGAAAAGAAATTCCTTGCTAGATCTAGAAGAGCTTCCTGGTTTAAGTGCACATTACCCTTGATATCTTGCAATTTGACTATTCTGTTGTAGTTTCTTTTAGATATGAGAGTTGAGTGAAAGAATTTTGTATTGGAATCTCCTTCTTGGCTAGTTTATTCTAGTTTTTTGCTTTAAGATAGAGTTGTGTAAGTTCAAAGCCTATTGATATTCCTTTAGCAAATTTAGTTCAATCATCCTCAAAGCTTTACCATGAGGTGAGTTGTAAAAATATGGTTGTGTTTGCTTCAGTTTTTTCTTGAGAGCTGCATGGTTTTGAGCATTTCCCTTAGTGAAAGTCTTGAGAGTTGCTCTTACCATTCTTAATTTTTGCATAAGTTGGTAAGCTTTATACCCCTCCAATTTATGTTTCCAGAAGATGCTGATAATGTCTATGAATCCCTCAATCTAAGTTTCTCCATTAAAGAATCTAAATGGAGCTCTAACCTTCTCACTTCAATTATGCTTTGAATAAGCGTATATGAGTGGTCAGAGAGCATATTTTCCTCAAAATGTACAAAAGAGTGAGGTAACTTGTTTATCCATTTAAAGTTTACAAGGGATCTATCCATTTTCCCCCTAATATGCATACTTCCTTGTTGTTTGTTAGACCATCTTTCTAGTTGATCTTAGATCCATCAAGTCCTCACTATTTAGAAGACTTATGACCTTTTTAATATCATCAAATTATTATTATTGTAAGTTATTGCTTTTGATAATGCATTATTATAATTATAATAGACTATAAAAATATTTAGATAGTTTCATATTTAAACTACTTTAAGTCTCGAAAAGAGACACATACGTGACTCATATGAATTATAATTGCTAAAAAAATATAATTCATTAAAATCCATGTAGTTTGACTTATTATCAATGTATCTCATGAATTTTAAAAATTATTAATAATCTTTTTATATTTTAAATTTTATACCAGCTCACAACCACCAACTTTTGTTAAAAACTTTGACTATAGAGTCCAAATTGACAATGTGTAGTGCTATATATAGTACTAACGAAAGTTAACAGTAAGGGACTGTATTATTAAATAAAAAATATAGAAGGATTATTAATAATTTTTTAAAATTAGAGAGTACATTAATAATATGCCAAACTATATGAGATCCAATGGATTTAACATAAGAAGAAATATAAAGAGAAGGAAACTTCACCTAATCTAAGGAAAAAAAATAAAGAAAAAGGCTATTATAAAATAAGCAAGATATTAAAAACTATGTCTTAATTCCTTATAAAATTAGCTAATTTGTAATTAGGATTAGTAAAAATTGGGAATGATTGAGTTTAAAAGAAAATATTTTAAAACAAATTAATGAATGTGAGAATTAAGCAAACAAAAAAAATTTAACTTTTTACATATGTGATAATAGAATTAATGGGAAATAAATAATTAAACAAGATAAAAGCATAAATTTGAGAAATTTAATCAAATTAAAAGATATTGGCCTTAGAGGACTCTTATTGTGAATGAAAAAAAATAAATGAAAAGAAAAATAAAGCATACCTTACGAGACTTCTAATTAGAGCCTCCCCATAAAACAAATGGCTTCCAACCCTTCAATATAAAATTGTTTTGCCAATTCTTCTTGAAAAATCTCTATAAGAATTTTTTAAGTATTAGAATATTCTTTTAGTAGTCAGTTTGTTTTATGGTTGGTTGTCATGGTATTAACTTAATATTTACCAATAGATTTTTTAGTCAACTGCTTAAACTTCTATTTATAGTTTGCCAGTTTATCACTTTTATCTTATAAACTTCAAAATTTTTTACCTACAAGCTATAAGGTTATAAGCTTGTGTCACACCTAACAATAGTGCATTATACTTTGCTTCATTATTTAAGGCCATGAACGTAAATATGATTATAATGTACCATCAAATCCAATAGGCCTTCCATATACATTCTTGAACTACTCCCTTATCTCCAAAAACATCATCCATATACAAGGTCTAGGTGGTGTTCATTTGTATTGTGAGCCTATCCATTATCTTGTTCTATGAAATTTAACATCTCTAGCATGAAATTTGTAATAAATTGTGATTTTAAGAGTTTCTTAGAATATAACAATTGTAGGACTTTGTAAACTCTATTGACACTTTATAAATTTTCCTAAAAATCTAGGTTATGAAACACTTTTCTTAGGGACATGTTGAAACATATATCAATGAAGTAGGCCTAAAAGTAGAGTTTTAGCTTCCTAGTGCTAATGAGTAGTACATAATTTTTTTTTCAATTTTAAGTACATGAGCTCTGATTCTTGTAATATCTTACTTAAATAGTAGATAAGCTTTTGACCAGTTCTTTTTCCTAACCTAATCAGTGATTAAGGTTATACTCGAGATGCTAAAGTACAAGTAAAAGGATTCTTCTTCCTTTTGGATGGATAAAAGTGGTAGATTTTGCAAGTACTCTTTCAATTGTTTAGAGGCTTGTTAGCATTCATTTGTCCACTCAAAATCATTTTACCTTTGCAAAATCTTGAAGAAGGACAAGTAATGATCTACTAACTTGATAAGAACCTAAAAATGTGCAACTTTGTTATCAATCTTTGTATCTTCTATAGTGTCCTTGTAGCTTTATATTTAAAATAACTTGTATGCTTTGTTAATTCACCTTTATCCTCTTTTGAGTTATTTGAACCCTAAAATGTATTTTTTTCCTAAACTAAAGATGCACTTCTCTAGGTTAAGCCTCATTTTTGTCTTTTCTTAAAGTACAAAAACATTACCTCAGGTTAGCTATATGGTCTCACTCTTCTTTCATCTTTATATAACCATGCCATTAAGACAAGCATCCACGTTTCTTCCTAATGTTTTGTGAAACACCATTCACCAAACTTTGATGTATTTTCATTGCATTTTTAAACCAAAGACATTACTTTATAATAATGCATTTTTTTGTGTGATACAAGGATTATTTTCCTTGCCTATTTCATATTTATTTTCTTATACGATAAAGGTGTTTGTGAGACTTAGTGTTTAATGCCTTAACATAGTGTCCACCAATTGATCTATCTTAAAAATGGTCAATGGTAACACTAATATTATTTGAATTAGATAGCAATCTTATATCTATAAAGATTGTAACAACAATAAGACTCTAAATTGCTTTTATAGTGTTTTATTTAGTTTATATCATTATCGCTTACACATAATCGTAAACCTTGCTCTTAGCTATGAATCTATTATGTTCATGATTGAGAGTCTTTTTTCTAAATATTGTAAAAATTAATATCAAAATTATTTAAATTTAAAGAATAAATTATTGATAATTTTAAGTTTTACAACTTATTGAAATAAATATCAAGGAGTTGAATGAATTCCTTATTTTAATGAATGTTTATAGAAAAATCATATAAGAAAATCTCAAAACAAATACTGCAGTAAAAAAAGAGAGTAGGGAAGAGATACAAAACTCATTTGCAGTAATTCGACCAAGCAACACTTGATTTATTTCTAGTCATTAAGCTCCACTTGGAATTTGTTGTATTCTTCCTTCAATGGGTGAAGAGGAACCATATATATAATATTTTCTTTACTATAAGTGACTAGAGACCCATATAATTATCTTATTTTTCTATGGTTGAAGATGAATCCTTTGCAAATATTGTTCAAGGATAAGAAAAACTCTTATTGTGTGTGTCCCAATATTTTTTTTTCAAAGGTAATTATTGTATAACAATACACAACCTAAAACTTTCATCTCTTACGCACACTAATTAGTTAATATGTGTTGTAAGATACACATATTCACCCTTTGGCCTCTCAAAATTCTTAGCAACTCTAGTATGCCAAAATTTCTTTCCATAACTCAATTGTGATCTATTTATACTAAAAAAAAACTTTGAATCGTCATTATACTTATAAACAAGACAATGGCTCTCTACCAACTAAAGGTAGGGCTATATATTATTAGACCTCCCCAGACCTCGTATATTAGTGGGACTTTCACTGGGTTATTGTTGTTGTTGTTTGTTTTGTACATATAGATTAGACAATATAATAACCAGTTTCTAGTAAGATCATCTATTCAATCACCTACGTTTTATTAGCCAAAGCATGTTTGGTTGAGGTATCCTCTAGTTAGATAGGATCTACCTGTTCTGTATAGAATAGTTCTAAATATCCACTACCTGATTATAACCCTTAATTAACCGATTATCCATTAGTTGGCTTATTATCTAGTTGATAGCCTAGTTAATGCAAAATGACATATTTTGTAAGTTTTTTCTATGTCTAACTAGCATATCCAAAGCTTTTATCTAGTTGAACCCTTGCTTAAATCAACTTTTAAAAATACATTTAAACATCAATTTCTAACACTTTTAAGTTTTTCAAAAGGACAAAAATACTCTATTTTGATGAAATTTTGATTAAAAATGTTTAAAGTCTAAATTTGGTTTAAGGATCACGAGTTTTTTCAATTTAAAAAAATTCTTCTTGATTACGAAAAATGATATATTCATTATATACAACATTTAATGATCATACAATGACTAAGCCTTTATTTTAATAAAATAATTACAATAATTTTTTATATCATAAGGTGTTAGATTCGTGCTTGTTCTTGGTTCTATACTAGAATTTTCTTGAAACTCTTTTGAATTGCATATATGCTTCCCTTTGCTCATTTTATTCATCATTTAGTTACTCAATTCATTCCATTGGCTTCATATTTCATCATTCCATTGAACTTAACCTTTCACATATTACTTGATTTCGTTGTAATAAGATTATTAATATCACCAGGGTAACTTTATTAATAATATTTTTGTTATTATCAAAGCTATAAGTTAGCACCTCATTAACAATCTTCATTTATAAAAATTCAAAGTTCGAAAACTTTTGAATATTTTATTTTTTAAAATGCCTTAAGCAAACCGAATATTTAGTGACTATGATGTAAGAAACAACCAAGATAAAGGATGAAGTGTCCAAAAAATTATTAGAAGAGATGCATACATGTAGATGATTTAGTTTTATCAATATTTAAAAAGAAATATAAGACATGTTAGAGCAAAATGTAAAAGACAAAATATTGCATTATTGATAATAAACTTGAATACTAAACATGAAATATGTTTAAGTTATTGGTGAAAATAAAATTTGAGACTAAACAAGAATTAAGAAAATAATAGCTCAAACCACTATCATTAATAAAGAATGATAATAAATATATGAACATTATACTAAACTTGCCTATTAAAATATTAAAAAAGCCACTAAAACCATGCACTAAATGAAAATATCAAAAATGGTATGATTGAGCCCAAGTTTATTATATAAATTGGCGACACTTTCATAGTTTTTAATATACTTTTTGATTCTTAATTCTTGATTTTGTGTTTAAATTAGTCCTTGAGTGTGTACTTATATTTTATGCAATTTGATAGTAAAAATTGTTACAAATTGACATTAATTGCATTATAAATTTTTCTAAGTACAATTGATTCTGCAAATTGTTATTTTTTATTATAGGAGCCTCAAGGAAAAAGGAGTCAACATGAGGACGTGAGCTCCAGGATGTCCATATTGGCGCAGCATAAAAAAAACTCGCTGTATTTCGCCACGACGAAGGATCCAGAAAACGTACACCGCGACGCAACTTTCCCGTCGCCGCGGCGAACAGTCAAGCACCCGGAATGAAATTGGAAAATTCTCTCACTGTTTTGACCCGATCCACGATCAAACTTTTAAAATGATGCCAAATTAGGTTATGAAGGGAGAATTTTTTTTTTCAGTAGAGAATTATTGTTTGAGTTTTCACTTTTCATTTCCCAAAAAAATCCAAAAATACCTTCTTATACCTTCTTCTTTCATTTAGTTAAATTTTCATAATTTTTATCAATGATCCAAACCCCCCCTTTTTCAACTTAGTTCGCATTTTTGACAATTAGTCTAGCTTAGACCTTTTCGTTAGGTTCTGATTAAGTGAGACGACCCGAGGTTGCATCTTATATTGCAATCCTTGGAATTAAATTTTTGATTTGGTTTCTAAGGGATTAATCTTAAGATCAAACGAGAGCCGATCAAAATAGCACCGTTACTAGGGAACCAAGAAATTGGTTTTCTTTAGGTTAGCCATTTTCATCTTTGTTTGTCGTTGATAATAGGAACCTTTTCTTTTACATTTCATTTTGGATATTTTAATTTTCATACTTGTTCATAGTATCCTTTTTAATTTTCCTTCGCATAGCACACATTTAGAAAACACAAACAAAAGCATACTTTCATACTTTAATTTACCATACTTAGCATTTTTCCATACACACACATCTGCATACATACATTTACACTCCATACACTCGCATCCTTCACATTTCACATTTTATTTGATTTTGTGCGATTTTGAGTAAATTTTGCTACAATTTCTTTCATTTGAATTCTTTTTGTGCATGCCCTGGAAAGCTAGACTTGTTCCTTTCCAACCTGAGATTGAGAGACGTTTAAAGAAGATTAGGAAAGAGAGGAAAAAACAAGAGAGAAGTAGGGTAGTTGAAGAAGAGGAATCAAGTCAGCCAACTAGTGAGAGTGAATCCGAACAAAGAGAGAACATGGCTGAGAATCCCATTTTTATGCAAAATCCCAACTTTCCTGCAAACCAACCTAGAAATGGAGATAATGGAGGAAATGGTGAGCATGAGAGAGTAGGAGAGAACAATAGGAATTAAAGATGTAGAACTATTAGAGAAGCGACAACTTCTGACGTGAACTATGATCCATTTACTGCTGCTTGCCCTAATTTTGATTTTAATTTTGAAGTAAAAGGCTTATTGATTAACTCCCTTCCTAAATTCCATGGTTTGGAAGTAGAGGATCCATACATGCACCTACAATCCTTGTTTATGATCTGCCAAAGTATGAAGCCAGTGGGAGCCTCACTCGATCAAGTTCTGTGGAAAGTTTTTCATCTATCTCTAGAAGGAAAGGCACGGAGTGGTACATGAGCCTCTTAAGGCATGCAGCGAATGCCTATCATAGCTGGGACAATTTGAGAAAGGCTTTCTTGGAGAAGTATTTTCCAGCTTCCAGGACTTCATCGATGAGGAAGGAGATTTATTCAGCAAGGCAAGATTATGATTAGTCTCTTTATAATTATTGGAATCGCTTCCAAGACCTACTGTCAAGATGCCCCCATCACCAAATTCCTGATGAGCAATTAGTTCAATACTTCTATGACGGTTTGAAGAGTCAAGAGAAAGGTATGCTGGATGCAGCATCTGGAGGATCTTTGATTGATCTTACGGCTTCGGAAGCATGGGATTTGATAAAGAATATGGCTCTGAATCATCAACAGTATAGTGTGAGAGATTCCAGAGGAGTGCATGAACTAGGAGCTTCAACAGCTCAAGCTAAGAGAATGGAAAGTCTGGAATCGAAGGTGGACGCATTGGAAAATAGGATAACGTCGCAACTATCTTTCATCACTGCCGAATTGAAGAACCTGAATGTACATTGCCCATCATCTTCAATGGATCTTACTGCACCCAGTTGTGATACTTGTGGGTCGGTTATGCACATATCGAGTGTATGCCCAGGACGGTATGAAGAGGTGTCAGCAGTGTACCCAGGAAGGACAAATCAGAAATGGGATCCATACTCCAACACTTATAATGAAGAATGGAAGGCTAATCCTAGATTTAGTTGGAGAAATGAAGAGGGTAGAGTTCATAATAGATTTCAACAAGGAGGAGGAGCTGGAACTTCCAATAACCAGTTCTCCAACCAACAGCAAGCTCTGACGGTCCCGGCCAAAGAGGACACCAATCAATTGCTTCACAACATAATGACCTTGATGAAGGAAGAGAGGAATTCTAACACTAATTAATTTAATGCCATAATAAATCTCATTCAACAAGATTCTTCCAAAACTGCTGCTCGGTTCAATGCTTTGGAGAAGAGAATGGAACATTGGGAGACCAAAGCAGAGAATATCAACTCATATGTCACTCAGTTGTCCAACAACATGAGTGAGACCCAAGCGAGAAGAAATGGAACAATTCCTTCTAATACGGTAATGAATCCAAAAAGCCTCAATGCAATCGCTCTCCAAAGTAGAAAACAAGTGAGGTTTAATGATCAAGAAGAGGAAGCATGCGATGAGGAAATGGAGAATGAAGAAGCGCCTCTACCTAAGGAAAGAACCAAGAAATCTGAGAGTGCCAAGGAAAAGAATTTATTGAAAGAAAGGAAGTCTGCCTCCAAGGACAAAGGAGCTACTTCAGAAAGTTTCAAGGACAAAGTTGAGCATGAGGAATCAAGCAAGCATGAAGCCAAAGGTAAGGAGGTAAATCTTCAAGACCTTCCTTTTCCAAATTCATACTTAATGAGCAAATGTATGACTGAAATTTAGCATGAAAAGGAAATCATTGATGTGTTTGGAAAAGACAAGGTGAATGTTCCCTTACTTGATTTAGTGAAAAGAGTTTCGGCCTATGCTAAATACTTTAAGGACTTGTGCACAAACAAGAGAAAGTTTAGGCCCAATGAGAGAGTCCAAGTGAGCTCGAATGTGTCTGTCCTGTTTAAACCTCAAATACCTGTGAAATGTCAAGACCTTGGATCTTTCACCATTCCATGCACTATAGGGAAGGTAACTATAGGAAGAGCTTTGTTAGATCTAAGAGCCGCTATTAATGTGATGCCAAAGTCTGTCTATCAATCCTTGGGAGTTAAGAGTTTGAAACCCACATCTGTTGTGTTACAATTGGCTAATAGATCATTTAGGCATCTAGTGGGCATTATTGAAGATATCCTGGTCTAGGTAAAAGGTTTGGTATTTTCTGTTGATTTTTATGTACTTGGTATGTCTTCTGAAGTTGTGCATGATACTTCTTTAATTCTCAGGCGACCTTTATTGAGAACAACTAGTAACATGATCAACATGAAGGAAGGTAAGATCACCATGGAGGTAGGCGATCAACAGGTAAGCTTCAAAATGTATGAAGCTATGAAGCACCCCCAAGAGGACTATTTGCTTCTAGGAGTTAATATGCTTGATATGGTTGTTGATGATGCATGTATTAACTTTGAACGAGCCATGAACCCTTTGACTAATGATTCCTTGGAGAGATGTTTTGTTTTTGATGTTTCAGGTGAACCACGGAGTATGGACGTTGACATGGAGCTAGAAGGAAGTCAAGTCGCCTCGCCAAAGCATGGGTACAAGCCAAATGTCCATCAGGAGCTAAAAGACCCACCTTAAGTACCAGGTTGTTTCTCTTCTTTCACTTACAATATATTTGTGCATATTGAATGGAAATGGAATGATATTGTGAGCATGAGGATGTTGACTAAATGTGGGGGAGAAACTTAATCAGTAGGATTAGGTTTAGCTTTAGTAGGATTTAAGTTTAGTTGTTTCAATAATTCAATTTTCCTTTAAATCCTGAATCTTTGTGGATGCATGATACATGTTGCATGGTGGAAGAGATTGGTGTAGATGGTGCATTGCATGTTGTTTTGTCATGAAATGATTGCATATGAGCTTAGGATCTATTAGAACTTGTTCCCCTTTTTCTTATTTTTCTTATTTTTTGGGGGAGAAACTTAATCATACATCGTCGCAGCACAACGCTTCTCAAGCAAGCTCGTCGCGGCGTACTTTAATTCTTTCACCCCGACGAACGACCATCCTGTGCGAATCTTTCCTAGTGAAATTTCACTTTTACCCTTATTGTTCGTCAGACCCTTCTTTTACCCAGTTTCCCTTTTGTCATTTCACCTCCCTCCTCTTTCTAAACCTAGGATTCCCCCTTTCTTCCTTCTCCACTTTCATTTCTTCTACTTCATCTTACGCCACGGCTCGCTCCTGTAGAATCGCTTATCCTCTTCGTTTCCGGCCTCCTTCAACACTCATTGCACGTAGCTCGCCTCAGCTTCGTCTATTCGTCTTTACCCCTCTTTTCGTAAGTGTTCCTTCCTCCCTTGTCTTCATCATTAACTTCAAGTTTCCATAGATTAGGGTTAGCTCGCTGCGACGAAGAAGCTTTGCTTCGCCGCGGCGTGGCACTTTGTCATTATTCGTCGCGGTGAAAGGTCTGTTTCGCCTCGGCGTGGCAGATTGTCATTCTTCACCACAACGAAAGGCCTGTTTCGCCGCGACGTGGGTCACACAACTTTTTCGCCGCGATGACAGACCCACCTCGCCACGGCGAAGCTTTAGCTTTTGATGATTAACTGACTTTGTTTATCCGTGTGTTTATTTTTCTACAGGACAATCCTTGAACTAAGAACGCCTCTCACTGCTCCTCTTCCCCCTCCTCAGATTTCTCCCTCTCATCCAGCTCTTCTGAACCCTCTCACTCCTCTCACCCTTCCCGCTCTTCTCATCCACCAGCATCCCCCACTCGCTCTACAACTTCTTCCCCTCCGGTCGGGACTAATAAACCCGACCTCAAATCAAACCCAAAACAAAATGAACTTATACATAAACACATGAAGTTTCCAAAATCCAAATACATATTTCATTAATAACAAAAGTAAGAGTTT
>JAOSBM010000006.1:11697140-11708765 GCA_027568955.1 Erythroxylum tenue
TCGAGCATACTGATGTATTTTGTTCTCAGTTTTGTTATGGATGATAACATGTTAACGACTTTGTTAAACCTTTTGATTATGTATGATGTTAATTGAATGTTTAGCTTCCGCAGTTACTTTCTATTGTTTGTCCCGACGGATCACCCTGGGTTCAGCCTAGGGGGTCGGGACTCGGGCCCAACGGTCTCCGTTTGTGATTCTGTTCTGGATAGTTGGACTCTGGGAACGGGATCCGGTACTGTTCGGCTGGGCCTCGGGAGCGAGGTCCAGCACTAAAGAATGCAATTTAATTCATATTTATGTGTTATAATAGCCAGAGAAAAGGTTGAAGGTATTTTTTGGAAAATAGGCAATATATTCATTAAAAAAGGTGGAAATTACAAAAGGAAATGAGAATTATCTTTAATAGTTCAAGTTTGTACAAACTAGCTAACTAAAAAATCTATTAACTCTTATAACTACGCTGTCTATATTCTAATTACTTGCCTGATATGATTAGAAACTAGTTTTTATGAAATTTTTTCAAAATTGTCATCCTAAGCTTGAGATAAAACTCCATCCAGATGTACTTGCTGTGAAGTTAAAATTTCACAAATAACTTAGTGTTTCACATTATTTATATGAAATGTACTAGCATTGCAAAACCAGCTTTGAACAACATTAGATCCTCCTTGCTTTTTCAGACCAATTATCCAATACAAATAGTCCATCCAGTTGAGGTTCTTGCCCTATAGCTCAAATAAGCTGAGAAATTTTTTCTATATTTGTCTTGTGTGACAATCAATTGATTATTCCTCACTAGTACATGACATAACTTATCTGAGATCTAAAATTTTATCCTATCTCTGATATTTAGATTTTTTCTATTTGCTAACTAAAGTTTGAAAGTGTGTGACTGTGCTATTCCAGAAATCCATATCATTTTGTAAAAGGGGAACCTAATAACTAGACCAAGCAGCAACTCTTGACACGAATAAGTAGTGCACTTGTGTGAGTTATATAACTCCCATCTAACTTTATCCTCTTGCCTTTGAACTCGTGAATATTCTGGCATATAACCTACTGTTGGATGGAATGATTCGTCTACTTATATAAAATAGCCATTACTAGTGGGCATTTCAAATAAATTTGTGCAAGTTGGTATTTTTCAAGGATTAACCCTTTCAGAGCTATAAAATATTGAGTCTTACATAAAGGCCTAAGTGATTGCCAGTTGTCAAACTAGAATTTTGTGCCTTTTCCATCTCTAAAGTAATGCTTGATATGAGTGTGCATAAATGATCTGGTACATAAGATATGTTGAAAGGTGTAAGATTGAGGTACACAAATGTCCACCCATTTCACCCAGAGACTGTCCTTATCATAGCAAATTCTCTACAGCCTTTTAGCTAACAATACCTTGTTCATTCTACTAGCTAAGTTAATACCTGATCCACCATATTCTTTGGGTAGACAAATGACACTCCATTTAACTTTGGAAGTCTTTCTACCACTAAGATTTTTTCCATACCATATGAAGTCTCTTATACTTTTATCAATCTTCTTAAAACTCCTTTAGGAATTGCTAAGTGTGACAACCAACAGATGTGTAGGTTATTGAAAATGGAAATAGCCAGCTGTAACCTACCTCTATAAGACAGAAATCTATTGCTCCAGTTAGAGATTATTTTATGAATTTTGTTCATAAATGGAATGCATTCAACTTCCTTGTGGAGATGGGAACTCTCAAATAATTAAGAGGTGACTGATGAATAGAAAGCCTTATATCAATGATCACCTTTGAGGAGTCTACTATACTTTGCTCGGAAAGGTGAGTAGAACTCTTTTGAGGGTTAAATTTCAAATATGATACTTCTTGGAATATTTGCAAGAAGTTAAGATTACCTTAATTGAAGTAGTTTTATTAGCACATAACATGAGTAGAACATCAGCAAAAGAAAGATGAGTGATAATGAGCTCTCGACAATAATAATGATATCTAAAATTTGTGCATTCATCAATGTATGTTCGTGTCATTCTTTAAAGAACTTCCATAGAGTGAATAGGCACGGAGATAAAGGATTTCCCTGCCTAATACCTTTAGCAACTTGATAAAGTTGAGTAGGTTCCCCATTTATTAACCATGAGAATGAAACTGTTGATATGCAAAAATAAATCCAGTTAATGAACTTGCTAGGGTAGCTAGAATTATAGAGAGCATTGATAATGAAACCCTATTCAACTGTGTCATATGCTTTAATGAAATCTATTTTGAAAGCACAATTTTTGACATGTTCGTTATGATTATAGTCTTTGAACAATTCTTGAGCCATCTACCTGGAATATATGAATCCTAATTAGGATTACACCGCAATTAGTATTAATTTTATAAATGTGTTAAAAGTTTTCTAGATCTTATCCTGGTCAAATATGGGTGAAAATCAGTGAAGCTATGATTTGTGGGATCCAAATAATCATAACAAAATGATCCCCACATGGGAATAAAGTGGATATAAATAAGGTCAAGGTGGAAAAGGAAAGTGTCATAGTTTTTAGCTGAAAAGTCCATCTTTTTTACTAGTTTTAGTTTCCTTTCCTCAGTGCACATTAGGTGAGGTTTTTTTTAATTAAAATTTTGTCATTATGATGGCCATTATTGGCTAATTTTCTTTATTTTGGTTAAAGAAAGTGGAAGCCTTTTATTACTTTAAAGATTTTGAGACAATTGGGTCTTGTTGTGAAGTTTTTCATTTATTCATATACTGAATTGCTTTTCTTAGCTATTGTTTTATGATTATTTATTATTGATTTCAAGTGTGCAAGATTAATGTATTGATTGAAATAATCATTTACTAGATTAAATTTTAAGTATGTAAAAGTTTAATTCTTTTAATCATTAGTAGAAACTAAGAGTTTTTAATTTATTGTGTCAGAAATTATTAACTTTTAGGAAAACAATTCAACTAGATTAAATATAGTCACTGATATTGTATTGTCTTACTTTGATGGTCTTTCTTTTCTTAAAGTTATTGGTTAATTAAATTTTGGATCATATCTAAGGTTTTTAAACAATAAGGGTTAGTTGCATTATATGTTATGGATAAGCTAATCCTAAGGAAAGACATTTATTTAATATCATATCAAATATATGATTAACGAAATAATTACTTTTATACCAATAATTAATTTTAATTCCAAGGGTTGAAGAAACCGTAAATTGAGGTTCATTTTATTGATAACTCTTATTTTATTATTTTGGTTATTTTCTTTATCACAAAATTTCATATTATCACAAACCCCATTTTGTTAAATATTTTCTTTCATAAGGATTAACGAACTAGAATTCCTTATGATATCGACTCCTACTTTCCTATATTGCATTTATTTTATTGTAAGAAATTAGAATTTAATATGGGGTTTAAACGATAGTTCCACTTGGCATATTTGTTTAATTAACTGACATATATGATAAATTTCATGGGATAAATACACATTTTAATTAAAATTTGAGGAGACTTTAATTATAAGAGTCATATTGCATTTACATATCATCTCTAAATTATTTTTAGTCATTGTTATATTAAGATTAAACATTAATATAATGTAAAAAGATCTATTCCTTATGAAGGAAGTAGTCAATTTTATAGACTAAAGTATAGAGATAATTAAGTAAACGTATGGGTTCATGTTAGAGATCAAGTTCACTAAACTACCCGATATGAGAATTCCATTTAGAACATCACTTATGTTTCTATGGAAATTCTCATTGTAATGATTTTATAAGCAATCCTTTGATTTAAGATCTCCAAACATCTCATATAAGGATTACTCTATTTTGATATTACTCATGACATATATTTTTTAAGGGTAACTTAGTAAATAGTCATTAGATGTAGCATAAACTATATGGAGGTAGATGAGTGATCAACATAGAATTTATCACCCAAAAGTGATTAGGGTGACTGTTCAATGTTTGTCATTTAGTATTGATTTAGGAAGTCCTTAGCTAAGGCAGAATGATCTTTGAAAATAGTTTTCCAATGTCATTAATAGAAATAATTATTAATAGTGGAGTACTAATATGATTGGGTTCAAATAAAGCAGACATTAATTATGTGCTTTATATCTAATCAGAACTTCAAGTGATGAAATGATTAAATTATACAAAAAGAGTATGCATAGAAAAGTTAATTAAAGCTAAATATCAATCTTGATCTATGAATTTAAATTATTTAACTAGAGAATTAAAGATAAATTAAAGGAGAATATTAAATATAATTTGGGGTTATAATTTATATCTATCGTCAACATATTAAGGAACCTAATGAGTCATACATAAAGAATGATTGAAAAGGAGAAAAAAGTGTAATTTAATCAAATTAGACTTGAATATGTAGTTTGAGAAACTTTAGAATTAAATATGAAATATTTAATAAATAAAGACCAAGATGAAATACTTAATCTTATTATGGCCCAATTGGTATTTAATTTGAATTAATTTTAATTCTAATTAAAGTTTAATTGAAATTAAAATTTTATTCCAATTAAATTAGTAAAAAGTCCAAACCATATTATAAATAGACTTAAAAACTTTAAAGGAGCTAGTACTTCTTACCTAACCTCTTTACACCACTTATAGAGTTTTCTTATCCAATTCATGTGGATACTCTTAGAGGTTAGGAACGTGTGAAGTTAAAATGGTTTCCATAAGCAAATTTTAGAAGCGATTTGAGGGAAATGACAAGAAAAATCATGCTACATAATAAGGTATAATTTACATTTTAAAATGATATTTTTTTTAGAAATAAAACAAAAGGTTTCTTTTTTATTCTTCTAAGTACGAAATGAGATTCTGTCATAATTTCTAATATATAAGGCAAAGAAAGCACTGAATTTCAATTTACTCCTAGTTCTAAAGATAAGCAAAATAACAAATAAAACAGACTAACCCATATCATGTCAATGTATCTCCGTGTTTTATGCAATGATTTAAATGTCAATGATTACAAATTATAAGTAAATAAATATTCCTATTGCAACACGTATGTATTCTTTGGATTTACAATTATATTTGACCAAAAACATTCGTTTATTTCTAGATGGGTCGGCAATTCCAAACCCAGGCCCAAATCCAATAGTCAGCAAGCCTAACCGTATGAGACTACTCCCATGCATGCATGAAGACCTACGTGCAACCCTAAACCTAGCTATCATCCCGTATATAAGGTATCGTTTCATCCTAATGAAGGTACGAGATAAAAACCCTGTTTTTCTCAGCTTTTGCTGCCTTTCTCCTCACCAGAAAACTAACTTGAGCGTCGGAGGGGCCTTCCGGGAACCAACCCCCGGCGTGCCTTGCTTGTTTTGCAGGTATTCATCACGCTGAAATCGTTGAGATCATGGATTCAAGCAACAACGTCCAACCCGGACAGAATCCGACTGAACCAATTTCCATTTTGTTTACTCTCTCGTATAATGCTATAAAATAGTAAAAAATAACACATCACTTACTTTACTCATGGGCATTTCCTTAAACAATATGAATAATTGAATTTTTCTTTATTTATGCATGTCATTATTATAGTGTGACCATTTTGACTAACAAACAAAATTTATGCATAAATAACGAAATCTTGCTTTAATATTATGCATTTATAAAAAGATTGATAAATACAATCAAAACACTCTTCTTAAAGATCAAATTTCTCATTGCATGAATTACTAAAAATTCTTTGAAATTTAGCACCAGTGCTTAATCCACATTTAAAGAGAGAAAAGTATAGTTTAGTTTTTAATTTTTAAGTGGAAAAATTGAAAATATACAAACAAAGGCAAAGTTGGAAAGTCACAAAAAGAGACATAATGTGAATGTCAACAAAATATTAAATACTTACTGGTGACGCCAAAATTGTAATTATTCAATAATGGTAGAATAGTAGATATGCAAGCTAGGACAAAACTTTCTACAAGAGAATAAAAGAAGTTATTGTTTAATTTATTATTAAAATTAATTAATCTCAAACTTTTTTAGTACTTTATTATTTTCAGTAATAAAAGTATACATATAATAATATTTACAATCAAATAACTTTTATTTTTTGTTTAAATAGAAGAAAATAAGAAATAACTACAATAAGAAAACATATAAAACCAAACAGTTCCTTAGATTGTTTTTAATTGAGTGTTGTTCCTAGTGTAGATGTTGTCTTTATCGTGAATAGTAGAATGCGATATCTTATTGCTATCAATTATTTTTGACGTAAAAATGCAAGTCAAAGAAAATGAAAAGAGTAAAAGAGATAAATCTCTCATTGATATAAATTTCCTTTGAAAATTGAACATAATATATTAAGAGACTATTAAAAGGGGAACAATATCAAGAGTTATTATGGGAGCCTAAGATAAGATTGTAAACAAGATCCTTAAAAGCTTGATCAAATTAGTAGCTAGAGTAAGTTAGGAACAAAACACTTCTCAAGCTGTATATATCACAATTCAAAAAAGAATTACAATAGGAACTTAAGCCAATGACTCTAGAGTGAGCTTCTATTATGAGAGCCTTTCCTCGAGCTTAATCTCTATTATTCATATCTCAAGTTATTGTAGTTTTAGCAATGCCTAATATGTTTAAGGTAAGTTCCATTTGGTTGCCATTTTAATGCTAAGTGAATATATGAGTAACTTCCCATGATTATTTCCTTGATCCAACTTATAGTGCTATAGATATTTACTAGGAAGTTATTCTGATATCTATAGAAGTTATTGCTTTTCTTTCTTTTCATATTGCATATGCCAAACAACCCAAAGATATTTGCAATATTGTATAATCACCACATCTTAAATGTTGAGGGTTCTTATGCCCACATTATAATTTTCTTCCATTCATTTTGTTGGTAGTATAAGTTACATAATCTTTTGATTTGAAACCAAATATTAGTTATGAACTAGCATTTGAAAATTAGATAACTACAATTCTCTATGAACCAGCATTTGAAAAGTTTAATATGCCATCATATTTCTAAAACATGATAACTCAGGTAGCTTGTGAAAATGGGAAATCTCAATCTAATAATCATCCTAGAATGAAGTTGCTTTCTCATTCCTTATCCTACTTTTCACCATATTGTTCATACTTTCCCTTATTTTCAAGAGATAATTTATTGTCTAAAACCAATTAATTTTTGGTTTTATTTTCCAAAACTTTCCATGATCAGAAAATGGTTATGGATCCATTTAACCCAGAGAGTCTCTTTAATTATATAAATTCCCTAAGCTCTCCTTTCCATCAACATCTTGTTTATTGTTTTAATTGGAATTGTGCCTAAACCTCATTCAGGATTATGTCAATAAAAGGATAGAAATCCCTAAAATTCAATATCTTGGTGGTTTTTAGGATACTTAGATACTTAAAAGGGGAATCCTTGATACTTAACCCTAAAAAAAAGGGGAACTAATTTGCTAGGTAAGTTACTCAAACTAACACAAATAAATAGCTCTTCTATATATTAGTGAGTGAACATGAGAGATTGTTGAACAATTGTAAAAAGTTTTTAGGGGTCTTGATAGAGTTGGATTTCCATCTGCATAGAAAAAAAAGATCATCTATAAATGAAAAGTTGAATATCTTCAATGTGTTACATTTTTTATGGAAAAGGAATTTGCCCTCTTGTTTAAGATTTTGATTTTCAATCTAGTTAGTACCTCAATACAAAAAGTAAAAAGATAAGGAGATAATGAATCACCTTGCCCTTAGACCTTTAGGTGCATCCATTAATTTGGTAGGCTCATTATAAATGAGAATGCTATAAGTGATTGTGGTTGTGCATTGCTTAATCCACTTGATGAACTTCTTAGGAAATCCAAAGGCTTCTAGTTCCTGAAGAATAAAATTCTAATTGATATAATCAAAAGCTTTGTTAAAGGCAATTTTTATAGAATAACTTTTGGGAGTTGTTTTCTTTTGATATTTTTAATAAAATTCCCTTGATTAGATTAATGGAGCTCATCACCACTTTCATTATGGAAGATACAGTTTATAAATAATCTCTTATATAGTGTTATAATATGATATATGTTTAAAGTCATTTAAATGATGGGCAAGGGATCTTCAGTATTAGGATGATATAAGTTCTAATTAGTTCATTTAGCGTCTTTTCATTAGAGAAGAATTTCATTATGGATTTGGAGATTTGGTCTTTGACTAGATGCCACAAGTTTTGGAAAAAGAAAACATTTAAACCATTTGGTTTAGGAGCTTTATTTGGGTTCAATTAAAATATAGCATTTTTAATGTCAAGTAAGTTAAATAGTTTTAGAAGAAACTCTACTTGCACTCCTAAAATTGATCAAGGAATGAATGAGATACGTACCTTAATAGAAGAACAGATGTTAGAGTATGTGTCTAGTGTGCTCTAGAAGTATGTCTACAACAAATTCATGATATCTTGATACTTTTAGGTTATGTTACTATTAGGATTTATACGTGAGGTAAATTTTTTTATGTTTCTTTTAGAGAGAATAACACTTTATAATTTTTTTTGAATTTCTGTCCCCCTCTTTGAGATATTAAATCATTGATTTCTATTTTAATAAGAATTATAAGCTTCCAAAGATTGTGTGTAGTATTTGAGTATGATTTAGTTTCTTTAGTTTCTCCTTCATAGCTTTGAGCTCTCTCATACATTTGTAAGTTTCAAATCCTTGAATTTCCTCCTCCATTCCATTTTTAACAGTTTCTTCAAATCCCTCTAATTTTTCTAGATAGTTATTAAACTTTAAAAGTGTTCTTTTCTTTTTTATTTTAAAAGGTTATGGATTTTAATGGGAATGTAATCAAATATGAGGTTGTTAGTGAATAAGGCTTTAATGTTAGGGAAATTGACTAACCAAGAATGATTTGCCAAGGCCTTGTCTAATTTTTCCTTCCTTATTGGGTTGGTGAATAAGTCACCATTGTTGTTTTTCATTATTATTTCAAAATTTTAGACCGTTTCCTTCATATTCGTAAATTGTGCTATTAAAGCCCTTTAATCTCATTTAAAGGGATCCAAGTTACATATAATGTTCCTCATGTCATTCCAAATTGAAATTCTCTAAAAGTCCAAATTTGCTATATAGGCAAATGTGAGATAAACAATAAAAGGATTAGGTAAAAATTGAACTAACAAATTCATTAATTGATCTATTGATCGCTCTTGATTAATTTTAACTTTATTATGGCTACAAGCCAAAACTATTCAACCATAAAAATGATGTTTATGATTAGTAATAATGAACTAATATTCACCTAAATACCATAATCCTTTACTGCAAAGAACAAATTTTAATATAATATCTAAAAGATATATCAAAGCAATCTTTTGTTAAATATGTAGTCTAGATTACCTTTTTGTTTTTGGGGAAATTAAGCTCTCTTACATTATAAGCTATGACTAACATCAGTTAGAGTTGAGGGATTTGACTAAGGCCCTTGTTTTTACTTTCCTCCTTGATCTTCTTCTAATTATAAGACTAAGTTTATCCTTCGAGGTTTTAGGAACAAAATTGGCCTTGTCACTTATTAAATGAGAGCTTGCTTTTTGAGACTTCATAGTATCCATTTTAGCATGAATATTGTCATGCAACTATAGGAATCATCAGGAGGTTTTGCCTTTAGTTGTTCTGGTTCCTGAGGAACTTCCTCTTTATGAATAATTGACACTTGATCAAAATTATGAGAATTATTGGCTATGTTACGATAGGTTGGCATTTGCTCTCACATCAGTCCAGTCTAAACTCAACGACTTTAACCTATATTGATCAAGTTTGGCCCAATTTTAGGCTTTTAAAGTAAGATTTTGGGTATATATGTTAAGTATAAATGATGACATTTTGAATATAACAACTTCGTTTTCAAAATGAAATGAAATGAAATTTAAAAAGTAATATAATTAAGCTCAATAAGTCCAATATCGAGTTTAAGTTCAAGCTTGAGCTCTTACAAAAATATTTGGACCAAGCTTGAGCCAAGGCGCATGAACTCGACTTGACCCAATGTCATCTTTACTTTTATCTTGTTTTGGTGTTTAAGGTTTCTCTCATCTATGGCTACTATATCAATATTTGTAACTGTGGTTTTAGAGGTCTCTTTTTGGATGTTTGGTTGTAACCTCATTAGCAAAGTTTTTATCCTAGGGTATTTTCAATTTTAGATTAGGTTGATTATTATGCATTTCTTCTATTATTTTCCCATATCATTTGGCCTCTTAATAGTGTTAATAATCATTTTAGATTCCTCAATTGCTATAAACTTACTGTAATCCCCTATTTTGAAGGGTTAATAGTAGCTGGCCATTATTTTCTTTGTTAAATCAAACAAGGCCTCCATTGATAACTAATAACTGTAACTAACTCTACCATTTTGCCATCATCACCTTAATTTAGGTAACTGTTGATCCATTCTTACATCTACTCAGGCTTTTTCATTGAGACTAGCTTCATCCAAACATATAGGATTTCCAATGATGCTTGTTAAGTAGCTTAATCTCATTGTTGACTAGTATTCTAGAAGTACGTTATAGAAATTAATTCATATTGGCACTTACATCATCCTAATTTTCTAGAAACTTAGTTGTTTATAATTCAACTATTCTAGCCCCCTTCTTTACAGTAAAATATGTAGCCTTTAAAGTGATTAGGATATCCAACTAAATAGCAACAAGTAGAATCAGCGTGTAATTTTCTTTCATAAGGATTATACAAATGCAGCTCAACAGGGTAGCCCTATATACGAAAGGGTGAAATGTGTGAAAGGCTAGACTTTCACCCTTTCCAGATCTCAAAAGGCATCTTTGACACTGACTTGCTTGAGACTTTGTTATGTATATGCAATTTCGTCTTGATGGCTTCACCCTATAGGTAATCAGGCAGGTTAGTCCTACTCTGCATTGACCTCATCATGTCCTTTAGGGTGCGGTTATGCCTTTCGGCCACACCATTTTTGTAGCATCCCACTCCCGCACGACTCGAACCCGACATCGACTGTGATATCCGAGTTCGTGCCCCGCGAGGGTGGCATGCTAAAGCACTCGATTACTCGGAACTCGGTATAAAATTTTTTTTGAAACCACAAAACACGATATGCGAAAATCGAAACTCAAATTGGGCCCACATTGATTCATACATGTTTTCAATTAACAAACTTTTCAATAGCCATTCGGGCCAATTCTTTCCAAATCACTTGATTTATTTTAAAGTCCAAAGTTATACAAAAAGATGCAGAATATACAATTCAATACAAAATTAACATTTAATGCAGACATGAACTGATCCCGACCTTTATCCTTCACTTGAATGCTGTAAGTGTACTCCTGTTGGCCTAACAGGGTATTCTTCTAATCCTGAAAAATATTTGCAAATTTTGGATGAGTTTTTCCAACTCAGTGAGTAACCATCATCGATGGCTCACCCAATCACATAACACCATAATTCACATAATAAATTCACATTTCACATTCAGTACATTTAATCATTCATAACATGCATCATAATTCACATTTTTCATTATGCCTATACAGTGCACATGAGACTTACTTTCCATTTGTTACTTTGTTATGACCGAGTGCCTAAACTGTCCCGTATCCATTGGATACCGGGCTCATTGATAAC
>JAOSBM010000006.1:11747019-11762758 GCA_027568955.1 Erythroxylum tenue
AAGAAACCTGTTATTATCTTGGTTTTTAATAGTAGTTGAGCTCTTTGAAGTGTATTAATCTACGTGTTTGGTGAGTTGATGCACAAGTAAGCAAAACTTATGATTTTTTAATAGTACTTTCTCATACTTGATGTATGTCTGATTATTATCAAGGTGCTATCATGCTATATAGTGCCCCTTAATTAATTTCATCATCATTTTCTTAGCTTGAGAATACAGTGCGTCTGTTGTTGGAACTGGAGCCTGATTCTGATCCAGTGTGGCATTATTTAAACATACAGGTCAGTGTATCCTTAACCATGAACTTTTCTAAAGGTCCTGCAAAACTTGTTACTTTTTCTGATTGCAGAGTGTTTCAACAAACAATATTATGTTTGCTGGTCAACAGTCGGGAGTATCACTTGAAGTTATTTAATGATACAGATATGAAAGTTTTCAACTTTTATTATAGAAGTTAAGAGAGATACTCCAACTAAGTAAAAAACATAGAATTCTATATTACTATTGAATTCCAAGCCCTATCTCTTCTGAAGTACCAGAGAATTTCTATATTCCAACCTTTACCTTTACCTTCACCTCCCACTCTCCACCACTTCAATGTTGATTATAGAAGCTTTAAATCGTAAAGATGGACATGATCTGTGTACCACTTGCTAGTAACTTGTGATCTGACTACTTTAACCATGTTTTCACCATAAAATCATCAATAAGAAGACAACAGAAGAAAAGTAGATATAAGACATGCTTAAGAGTCCAGAGAATGAGAATAAGACGTATAAATCAGAAAAAATTCCCCGTCCTGTCGGCCACTTCAAGTGCAAGAAACTGAATTCATGTTAAAGCCTCTTTGATGGAATCAAGAAACTGGCTGAATTCATGATGAAGCTTCTTCAATGGATTTAAGAAACTATCATAATGTCTTAAAATTAACCTCCTTGCTAGTTTGAACTTGGAGGTCAATTGGAACCTATGGGCACTCTAATGTGGGTGAGGAAGAGGCAGAACGAAAGCTTTGACTTCTAGAAATGGTAACCTGCCTTTTGGCTCTAGACTTTTTATTATCTTTACCAAATGTTAGATTTAATTTCTTTTCTTAATAAATCAAGTAGCTGTTCCCTTTATTCGAGTTTTCCCTAATAGATTCCCTAGGTATCAGTTGATCCTTTGACCTTTTGACCCATCGGCACCACCCTCCGACATTCACACCCAACCTTTGACCTTCATACCCATCGACACCCATCCTCAGACCTTCACACCCAACCTCCGACCTTCACCCTTTCGACGCCCAACCTTCGACCTTCACCCACATCGACAACCATCGACACCTAATCGCTAACTCCCATCAACATCCAACCCTTGACACCCTTCGACACCACCCACTTTCCCCTTTTCCGATGAGAGTTTTCTTCAACCTTCACACTTTGCACATCCCTCTAACAGCCTATCCTCTCTTTCCATCTTACCTTTTAACTTTACCGCAATGGAAATTCCTGGTACTAACCAACCCAGTCCCCAAGTTGATACGGAAACCCCAGTAATCAATATAGCAGACTTTCCACTGCTAGGAGGCAAAGTAGAAAGGACTGTACAGGGGCTGGGGAAGGAGAAGAGTACATGGCGATCCATTGTAGGGGATTTTGGGAACTTAGGTAGACTTAGATATGTGCAGTCAGATGGGGACAAACCGATCCAAGCTCCGATTGAAGTCCTACGACAAGGTGCTAAGCGGTGGAGTACATCTTTTGTGGGTTTCTTTTTGGAGAAGAGGTTAGCTTTTCTAGTCGTTAGCAAGTGAGTGGATGCTGCATGGAGGAACAAGGGGTTGGTGAGTACTATGGTAAACGAAGAGGAACTCTTTGTATTCAAATTCAACACTGAAGAGAAGGCACACAAGGTGCTGGAAGCAAGGCCTTGGCACATAATGAGGCATCCAATTCTTATTAAGAAGTGGCAGCCTGGAGTTACCTTGGATAGGAGCAAGCTTTGTTCAATTCCTTTATGGGTGAATATTCACAGGGTTCCCTTGGAATATTGGTCTACGGAGGGTATGAGCTATATTGTCAGTAAGATTGGAAAACCCTTAGGTTTAGATGAGAATATTGCCTTAATGAAGAAGATTGGGTTTGCTAGAGTTTGCATTGATGTTGATATAACAAGGAAGCTTCTGGGTACCCTTAGAATCATGAAGCTAGATGAGAAAGGAGAACTTGTAGAGGATTCAATAGGAGTAACATACATGTGGTGACCAAAGATGAAGGAAGATAAGCAGGATTGGAAAAGAAAAGAGAAGCAAGAGGGGAGGCCCCGATGAATGAGGGAAGTCCAAGCTCAGAGAAGGGTCTCCTAGCAGAAGGAGAGGTACCACTCGAAGAGCATAATTTCCAGAGCATGAATCAGGAAGAGATTCAAGTGGTAGGGAATGGGAAGCTGGAAAAGAGTCAGGTGGAGAGTATTATGGCAGGGCTTGCAGCACAGACTGAGGGGGATAACCAAGGGTCAGGAAATGGGAAACTGGCCATGAATTTGGCAAGAACTAATATGATCGAGAAGGTAACATAGACAATTGGGGATAAGGGAGTCGGACAGGAGGTAGAGGCAATTGGCACTCCAGTGTTGGAAAGGGGTAAAACTTCTGGGTCCAAAAGTGACAGAACAACTATAACCTTGGGTTTAAATAGGAAATATAGGAGGAGAAGAGTAGGTAAAAGGAAAAAATGATTAAAAGTAGCAGCATGGAATATTCGAGGCCTAAATAGCCTAAATAAACAACTTGTGGTTGTGGAGTTTATTAAGAGCAAGAAGTTAGATTTTGTTGGTTTATTGGAAACCAAAATAAAGAGGGAGCAATTGGAGAAGAGTTTATGGTTCTTAGACAAAGGATGGAGGGTCAAGAGCAACCATGATCATTATTTCAATGGGCCAGTGATAATCGGCTTCATTCCTCAAAAAGTGGATGTTGTGAAGCAACTTGAAAATGACCAGTTGATACATTGTGATGTCTTCATCAAAGCTACCGAGACAATGATTGCAATTACAATGATGTATGCAGCAAACCACAAATTCCAGAGAGAACATGCATGGAATGAGCTGGAGAGAACAAGAAATTCAATGAGTTATCCATAGACAATCATCGGCGACTATAATTGCACTCTAAAATTAGAAGAATCAAAGGGAGGGAAAAGATGGAACCAAGTAGACTGTCAAAAACTTCAGGAAATGGTGGAGAGGACCAGTTTTGGGGGAATGGTTTTTGTTGAGGAAGTTGGACATATGTATGGTTAATGATAAGTGGATAGAGAAATACCCAACAAGCAGTGTTATGTTTGATGATCCATCAATATCATATCACAGTCCAATAATTGTGGAATTGTTAACAGTTGAGAGGAAGAGGAAGGCCCCATTTAGGATATTCAATCACTTGATGGACAATCCAGAAATCAGAAATATACTCGGAATGGATATGCAGAGGGAGGTTCTAGGTTCAAAGGGTTACCAACTTAGCATGAAACTGAAAGCCTTGAAAACCAGATTGAAATTACTTAGCAGAGCAACAGTACATTCGGAGTTAAAAGCTAAAGTTGCTGCTTTGGAGGAGCTAAAGAAATGTAAGAAAAGATTATTGGATAGTCCAGATGATCCGCAAGTGAGAAAAGAGGAAGCTACGCCGGTGGAAAAGTATAACCAACTACTTCTCAGTACCAATACAGGAAGAAATCTAGAATGATCTAGATGGAGGAGGGTGAGAGATGTACTGAGTATTTTATGAGCTCAATCTCAGCCAGGAGAAACAAGAATTCAATCAGAATGAAGATGAAGCAAGGCAGATCCATGAGGACCTAGAAAGTAAGAAGGGGGTTGCCTTAGAGTACTTTACTAGGCAATATGGGACTATAATGACAACAAAGGCCATACCCGAGGAGATTCTAGCAGGTGTTAAAAAGCTTAACGAAGAAGACAAGGCGGAGTTGGTTAGGGAAATAACAAGGGAAGAAATAAAAAATGTTACTTTCTCTATGAACCTTGGTAAAGCCCTTGGGCCAGATTCGCACAATGGGAAATTTTTTGAAAAACATCGGATATTTATGGAATAAAACGTTTATTTGCCTTGTTCCTAAACAAAGCAATGCAAGGAAGCTAGAACAATTTAGGATAATAGCCTGTTGTAACTTTCTATTCAAAATTATCACAAAGATATAGTTAATAGACTTAGCACAAGCATGGGAAAGTTAATCTACTTAGAACAGAATGCATTCATCAAGGGGAGATTAGTGGGTACCTATATCCTACTCTGTCAGGAATTGCTAGAGGGGTATAATGCTTAGAGGATAATGAGGAACTGCACTATAAAGATGGATCTTCCCAAGGCCTATGATTCAATCAACTGGAGCTTCCTATTTATTTCATTGGAATCAATAGGTTATCCTCCCATGTTCAGAAAATGGGTAGAGGACTATGTAACCACCGGTTCTATGGCAATCCTGGTGGATGGGCAACCTACAAACCTGATCAGAGCAAGGAGGGTCTTAAGGCAAAGGGACCCATTATCCTCTTACCTATTTGTAATTTGCATGGAGGTTTCGTCATCTCTCCTTGCAAGCAATATAAGGAGGCACCCAGAATTCTAGTTCCATAGCAGATGTAAAGGTATGAAGATCACACACCTAGCTTTTGCAGATGACTTGCTATAGTTTTGTAGAGTTGAGGAAAACTCAATAGATCTAATCTTGCGAGTAATGAAGGAGCTTCAAGAGATCTCAAGCCTAAGGTGCAACCCATTAAAGAGTTGTTTCTACTTACCATGTAACTCAAGTAGAGAGGTTGCCTCTAAAGCTATTGAGATGGGATTAAATTAGTGGAACCTACCCTTCAAATACTTGGGGTTACCAATATCTCAAAGAAGAATCAGTGCAGTCGATTGCAAACCTTTTTTGGACAATCCATGGAAGAATCAACCAATGGAGTAATAGGGTCTTAGTTATGGAGGCAGTCTACAGCTTATTTAGACAATACTAAGCAACCTTACTAATTATTGGCTTAACCATTTGTCCATCCCTAAAAGTATCCTCAAGGAAATAGATAAGAGACTTAGAGAATTGTTGTGGAATGGCTCAAACTAAGGTAGAAGCAAAGCTAAGATTAGTTGGAGCAAAATCTGCATACCCAAGCAACAGGGGGGTTTGAGTATCATTCTGCACTGATGATTCGCAAGGTGAGCAGAGAGCGGAATTTATGGTGGTTGTGTTACAAAAGGGAGGATCTATGGGTGAAATGGATACATGTTTTCATAAAGAACAAGAGTATTTGGATTTTAAAGCCAATGCAAGAAATGTCAGGAACCTTGAAGGAAATCCTAGCGACAAGACAATGGATGCAACAACAGGTATTCCATAGGATTGGGAATACAGAAAGCGCGTCTTTTTGGTATGATAATTGGCGTTGTAAAGGTCCCCTATATCAAGTGGAAGAGGTACAACCCTTGAAATTGGTGGTGAATCCAGAAACTAAAGTGAGTGTGTTATTTAGAAACAATCAATGAATATGGCCATTTCATAATAATAGAAGTGTCGGCCTCATAATTGAAGAATTGCCTAGATGCCAAGAGGTAGAACAAGATGAAATTCAGTGGCTAGCAAATAAATCAAGGAAGTTCAGCACAAAAGCATGCAAAACACTTTTGCAGTTTTTGCAAAACACAAGGCTGGAGTGGACAAAGCTAGTGTGGGACAATGACATCCATCCAGCTTATTCGTTTATCTTATGGATGGAAATCAATGGAGGGTTGTTTACGAGGGACAGGATCAAGTTCTCCACTAACATATTACATTTTAACTTATGTAATTCAGAAATGGAATATCTGGAGCATCTTATGATTAGATGCAGATATACCAGGCAAGTCTAGAACCGAACGTAGATTATTCTCAACATGGACAGACCAATGGACTCTTGGAGTGAAACTGTTACTTGGTTGGGGAACCTTAGAGTGCATAATGTAGCTAATATCAAAGCAATTAAGTAAAGCTTGGCAGCTTTGGTGTACTACATCTGAAAGAAGCGAAATTGCAAAATTTTTAGACAACAAAAAAGCATTGAAATGGTTTTTCAGGACATTTTCCTCCATTGCAGATTGGCCATGTTAGCAAGAGGAATAGCAGCAAATCTGTCAAGTAGTATGAAGAGAAGATGAAGTTTGGAGTAATACTGGTGTATGTTGTCTCATAAGTACCCCTTAGATATCAAGATGTAGATGATTACTAGGAACTATAACTCTTTGTAATCTAGACCTTTTGGATTATCCTCGACCTTTTGTACCCTAGATGTAAATTTATTTAATCAATGAAATCCTTAATTTTTAAAAAACAAAAGTTTTATCAATATAGTGTGCAAGTAGGTTGACATAAAGTTTATCCTTTGGCAGAATCACAGAATTCGAGGTTTACTTGAAAAATGCACGTTAGATCATGAATCTAGGATGGAAACTTTGCATAATGAGATGCATGAAAGAGCGCTTTCTGATGCAACGTGGAGGCAAATTCAACAAAGAGTAAGTCAAGACTGTAAGCACAGTTTTTTTTTTAATGAACAAGTACTTTGCATATGTAGGTACTGTATGAACAGATTCATACTGAAAAATGGTTTTAACTTACGTTCACTGTTCAGTCGGATAATGACAAACCCCTCTCTATGGAAGTTGAAACTCTGCCCCTAGATTCACAGTTAATAGAGATGGTGGGTGAAGAAGTTGATGTTCTTCTAGGAAGATACATTTGGAGGCTAAGTGCTGTACTTTTTCATCACATTCCGGCCTTTTGGAAAGTAGTGGTTTCTATTTTCGATGGTAAATTTGCCAAGGTACTCTTATGTTGCCTTCATCTTAGTTCTTAACTTGCATATGGATACTTTATTCTGTTAGTACGTATTGTTAATGATTGGCATTTAAAGCAGGTTGGGAGACGTAAAAGGTTGAGCTGTATAAATTTAATTTCATTTGTTTCCCTAGATATCTCCCCTCTATGCCTCATTACTTGATTGTAGAATGAAGAAGATTCACAGGACACATTTTTACCTGACCTCTTCTCCAAGTTTTGAGCCAACCCTTACTATCTTGTTGTCTCTTCCTGTTATTCTGCATGGAAATGGTCCATGTAACTATTTATTGTTCTAAATTTTATAATGTTTGCTACCCATTTTGAAGATGGATCTTATAGTTTCAGTCTTCCCATGTTACTACTGAATCCAATGTCAACAATTCTGCAAATAAGACTGAGGAAAAAGTTGGTGATGGGAGGTACTCAACACATTCTGTTGATGAAGTTGCAGTGATGATCTGCAACACTATTTCTGCATATGAAGTCAAGGTGAGTTGCATTCGTGATACTGTCTGCATCGAATTTAGTTAATATTTTAAGATTCTATGAATAACAGATATGCGCTTGCAGAGGTAGACAATAAATGGAACCTTCTTTAAAGTGGCGGTATCTATTTTAAAAATTCACTCAGTAATTTTGAATTGAATTCTTTAAATTTTAAAGTATCTATAGTTTATATAAATTCTTGGTTTCTTTGGATTTATCTCATCATCGTCATGTTATGGGATACATGTTCTATGAGTTTTGATTGCTTGAGAGAGAACGTTCTCAAATGGTTGTTTACTTAGGGAGTGTATCCCATAAGCTTTATTTGCTTAAGCCTATTCGAGTATTTAGGAGTCTAATATAGTCAATAATTACTTGATGCATGGTAAGGAGAGGAAGTGTAAATTCTATCCACTGGTTGTATAAATGTTTAATACTCTGGGTTTATTATATGTATGAGCTGGAAAACATAACTCTTTTTTTATTCCCTCATGTGTTCCAGAAGGGTTGTGCCCACTTGCATCACGGGGCAAGTAGTCCCATTGTTGTTTTATCTTATTAAGATGTTCATGTATCTACAACTTCCTTTTTCTTGGACACATGGGATTTTTTCAATTTCTCATGGTTGTCTGTTTTATCCATTTCCTGTCAATTTTTCTGAAGCCTGTACTTTCAATCTCTTCAGTTGTATTTTAAATGCATACTAGATTCAAAAATAATTCTGTCAAGTTCAACCAGCTATTTGTTGAATGAGTGTGAAAGATAGATTAGTGGCCAATAATTCTTCAAGCATGACTTTGACGCCATATTTCATTCACAAAATTAACTGCAATTTGAGGAACAAACTGATAGTATTAGTTTCATGACATATGTAAATCTTCATTTGGTGGTATCATCGTAGTTTTCTATCTGGTGGAGAGCATGTTTTTTCCTACCTTGTGGTTTTGTGATTTTATTGTCTCCCTTCTGTAGCTTTCTATACTTGATATGTACAAACAGTTAGCAGTACTCAGCCAGAAACTTTTACTGTTGATGCAGGTCCAGAGCACTTTTCGCGATCTAGAAGAATCAAATATTCTCAAGCCTTATATGAGTGATGCTATTGAGGATGTGGCCAAAGCCTGCCAAGCTTTTGAAGCTAAAGAATTGGCTCCACCTAGTGCTGGTGTGTAAACTCTTACTGAAGTAGCCGTGTTCAAGTTGTCAAATTCTCATTGTTTTTCACTTCTTTGTGACAGTAATGGCACTCAGAACTCTTCAGGCAGAGCTCTCAAAGTTATATATCTTTAGACTTTGCTCGTGGATGCGGGCAATGACTGAAGAGATATCAAAAGAAGAAACATTGGTTCCAGTGTCTGTTCTTGAAAGAAATAAATCTCCATATGCAATCTCTTACTTACCTCTCGCTTTCCGCTCCTTAATATCCTTAGCAATGGACCAGATCAGTCTGTAAGTTGCTGGAGCTTAATGATCTTGGAGCATTATGTGATTATTTTAAGTGGCTAATGGGGTTAACATCTGATGCAACAAGGCTGTACTTAGTGTTAATACTAATGGCTTGATCATCTAATACTTAGTGTTATTACTAAAGGCTTGATCATTCGAAGTTATGACTTTATGTGAGTTTAGATTCCTAGTTTGGAAGTTATGCAGTTTCTTCAATATTAGAACTCATGACTACATTCTGACTTCTCACCTTATGTTGAACAACTTAGTGTGCTATTACTTAAGTTGATTATCACCAGTCGTATGGTGCTACTGCTTCAAATCCTATCAAGTCTAAGCACGATTAGTTCCAGCCATTTTTTCGGTTTGTATAACCTGCATGTCAAAAGATATGAGGCTGGATCCACTCGTACAAGGGATGTTAGGACCTTTGAAATGGGGCTGAAAAAATTATGATATAGTGCTAATTGCATCATTGACCAATAATAAATGCTAATCAAACTTTTTGAAAATACTAAATCTGGTCAAAAGCTATGTGCCATAACTGAACAAGAAATTTCACAGGAATGTTTGTTAACTATATTATTCAAGTCATTTCATGTTGGAAAATAGGATCATTCAGCGCTACAGTCCAAGCATAGTTCAAATCTGGACCACCTCATCTCTCCAGCTTTTGTATAGTGATTGTAATGTCATATTTGATGAGGCAGATTTTGAGGTTTCATTTGTTGCATTCTATCCCTCTTAGGCTTTTCGAATACTATCCCCTAGGGTTGAAAATAAATAAATACCAAGTAAAAACAGGACTAAACTTTCCTCTTGTTGCCATCAAATTGAGAAGTATTACTTTTGGATAAACAAGTTTACATATTTAACTGTCTCATAATATGTTCCATTCCAGGATGATTCAAACATTAAGGAGTGAAGCTAGGAAGTCAGAAGATATATTTCTGCAACTTCAAGAAATTCAAGAATCTGTTAGAGTTGCCTTTTTAAATTCTTTCCTAGATTTTGCTGGTATGGAGATGCCATTTTCAATTTGATGTTAGTAACCACTTGAAATTAATTTGTTTGTCACATTTCCGTTTTATATCTGTTGACCAGGTCACCTGGAGCATATTGGGACTGAACTTGTCCATAAGAAATCAGGAGATAATCTCCATTTGCAGAATGGCTTTTCTGATGAATCCAATGAAAAATTATCATCTAACATCTCAGGAAGTGGTGTTGATCCACATCAACAATTGCTGATGGTATTAAGTAACATAGGGTATTGTAAGGAATACCTTTCTCGCGAGCTGTACAAGAAGTATAAAAGTATTTGGCTACAGTCTAGGTCAGTAATTAAGTTTCCCTTCTTTTCATAAAGCACAAACAAATTTCCATGGAAGGACATATCGCCATTGCATGAATCATTCATTGGAAGTGTATGGTTGTGTTGCAATGCAATAACTGGTCAAGCTACAGTCCCTAGCCTTTGATGTATTTTGTTAGGTCTTAGGCCAGTCCTGGGAGTGCAGCCCAATTTGTTGAGTTGGTTTGTGGACATGTTTTGTGCTATGTTAGTTATACCAACCTGGATCCTTTCAGTCTTATATATTTTAATTTGTTCTTGTTTGATTCATGTAACCATGAGTGGGGGGAATTATTATATTTAAATTGCATAGACTGTTTGGATGAAGTCAGTCATGGTTCCTCTAGTAGAATGCTGTTGTCCATGCTAATCATCTTTGCTTGCTCGCTGTTTTTCCCCTTCTTCAAAATGGCTTTATATTTATTCTCACTGCTATTACAAAGTATTCACATGCCTTTTCTACTGCAGGGACAAAGATGATGAAGACAGTGACATAAAAGATTTAGTGACCTCTTTCTCTGGGCTTGAAGAGAAAGTCCTCAAACAATATACTTTCGCCAAGGTAAAGCATATATTTTATCATGGTTCATATTTGATGAGAAACTTTATGTATATCACATTCCAATAGCAAGTGCGATATATTGGTCTGTCTGCAAGGGAAATAGTTTTCCTGGTGTTTCCTAGTCCATTTCTTGATTTCTGAGTTTTGGGTTGGTAATGTTGTAACCTCTAAAATAATAGTAATTGATCATGCCAGGAAAAGAAATGAAAGGGAATGGGAGGTAACTCTTGTGAAATTTTTGTATGAATATTATTCGTGTCGTGTTCATTCGCCTACTTCCTAGGATAATGGTAGTGGTGGCATGGGAGTCGAGGTTATTTTCAACATAATGTGAAGTTCTTACTCAAAGTTGTGCTTGCGTGAATCCACTTATATTAAAACCCATTAAAATCTCCTGTTAGTGTCTATGAGAACGTATTTTCTTTCATCAGGCAAATGTTATCAGGACAGCAGCTGTGAATTATTTGCTGAATGCTGGTGTTCAATGGGGAGAAGCGCCTGCTGTTAAAGTGAGAATCTAATTGTGCATAGCTGGTTTTTTTTACTTCTTTTACTTCTATTTCTTTTTGTCAGTTCCACTGGTCCCCGATGCAGTTTTGAGGTGGATAAGTTTAACCAATGCTCCTCTCTTGCAGGGTATGCGTGATGTAGCCGTTGAATTGTTGCATACTCTAGTAGCTGTACATTCGGAGGTACTTAGTTTGTAATTTTTACGGTGTATAGACATGTTGATATTTTCCTTATGGATTTTTACTGTAAACTACATTTTCTTCATACTTTATATCTGTTATTGACATCAATGCCAGACTTATGCAGGCCATGTGCACAATAATGCTTCTACATTCCATCATGTTAATCTCCGAATTATAGATATTATAGTTTACCTCTCACAGGTCTTTACCGGTGCTAAGCCCCTGTTAGACAAGACACTTGGCATTCTTATTGAAGGTCTAGTCGATACTTTTCTTAGCCTTCTCCATGAAAACAAAAGCAAAGATCTCCAATCACTTGATGCAAATGGTTTTTGTCAGCTCATGTTGGAGGTACTCCAGATGATGCTTTTTTTTTTTTTCCCAGTCATAGCTTCTTCCTTGGTTTGATCTGGTTATTTCCTCTTTCAATTAAACTTCTATTTCACGTTGCATTAATCTTTCCAAGTACCCCTGGTAGAGCTAATCAATTTATTTCATTTCCATGTCGTACAGACATCGACATTGTCTAGTTTTCTGGGAATGCATGCTGATTGTGTTCACTTATTTGCTTCTGTAATAGTTTATAATGATAGACTGTAATTTGGTGAAAGGATTGAATCCCCATAGTAACATATATTTTGCAGCTTGAATATTTTGAGGCTGTATTTAATCCCTACTTCACACCCGATGCAAGGGAATCTCTAAAATCTTTACAAGGAATACTGTTGGAGAAAGCCACTGAGAATGTGGCTGAAGTAATTGAAAATCCAGGGCACCAGCGCAGATCAACCCGTGGGAGTGAAGATGCACTTGCTGATGACAGGCAGCTAGGGTTGACTGTATCTCCAGATGATCTGATTGTAAGAATTATGTCCCTTATGATATGATTATTGTGTCTTTAGAGATTTTTTATTCTGGGAAAACAATCAAGTTGACTAAGTGATTGATATCTGATCGATGGTGGCCTCATGTGACTAAGCAACATGATTCTGAAAAAATCTAGAAACTAAAAGCAATGGTGCTAAAATGGCTATCAAACAAATAGAGATCTCAAGTTGAAAAATAAAAATGGCATCACATTATTTGATGCAAATGATAATAGTTAATTCCCTCATTGAAATTAGTAAATTAGCCGTTCATGAGACACCTATAATCAATGTTCTGTGATATTGAAGTCCACGTTACACTGTTTTGGGTGTTTTTCAGGCTCTTGCGCAGCAATGTAGCAGTGAATTGCTACCAAATGAGCTTGAGAGGACACGGATAAACACAGCGTGCTTTGCTGAATCAATGCCCCTGGACTTGGTGCCAGAACCAGCCAAAGCTACTTATGCTTTCAAAGGATCAATGGAATCTCGCAGCAGAAACTACAGTAGCTCACAAACCATGGGATCCCCAGGTTTCTCACGGCAAAGGCGTCGATCATGATCGGTGTATAAGTGAGTATTTGCAATTGCAAGTTTTGTCTTTACGTTTTCTCATTATATGCATGTGCACTGTTTGTAATATGCAGTGAAATTATTTTTCTTTCCAAGTGCAAGATATTCCTGATATTTGGTACTCTGGTTTCTCATGTTTTTGTTCTTTTGGGGGATGGAGCATTTTTTACGGGGTTAAGAGAGCTGTATTGACGGCAATCATTATTTACACGTTAAAGATGTATGTCTACATAATGTTCCTATTATTGTGGTATGGTATTTCGGTTATAGATTACGAGATCGGTTTTAAGCTCTCTATATGTGGTAAGTAGGGTCAGGAGTTGCATTTTCTTGTCTTAATCCAGCTTTCGTGTTAATTCACATAGATGGACTTGCATTTTCCTCTCTAAGAACTAGCGTTGTATCGTATGATAGTTCTTGCAGTTTGGGATTATGGTACTCTTAACTGTGCTAACAGTTAAGCACCTTGAATCGAGGGAAAGCTCTCTCTAATTAAGCACTCAAATATTTAAAATATAAGTTTCCACCAAGCTAACATAAAAATAAATGATCCGTTTTAATCCCTTTCACATCACAAGCCACCGACAGTATCAATATGCTAGTGAATGAGGTTCCTATGGCATGCGTTGGTAGTTCTTCATATTGCTCGTGATTATTAGAACTCTCAAGTTTTGAATCGGCTCGATTCGACGACATCGTCAACTTTGGATTCTGAAAATAATCAGATCTCAGTTATATTAAAAACAATAAAACAGAACGAACAATTGAAGGACCAGTTTCGTGTTTAGAACTAATTTTTATTTTGGCGTATGTTTTAAAGAAATTATACTAAATATTAAAGAAATTGATAATGAAAGGTCTGAACAAATTGTAAAATCATTAATAAGCATCTAACTATCCGCACATGAGCAAATAGTCTTAACCCAACTAATTCAAGTTCCAAAAATTTCCGTAAACTATGTTATACTAGTGGATAAAATATGATGGTAGGGGATCTGATTTTATGAAAATTATGTAAGACTTGTCTTGAAATTTTTTAATTTTTTATAGAATTAAAAGTATAATATTTATAACAATTTTTGCTACTTTGGCCAGTCAGTGAAAGTGCTCTAGGTTGGAAATGATTAATGGTGCATATATATACGGTCATAGTTAAGCTACATAGTTGGTGGATGACAAAAATAGATCGAGCTTTTTGATCCATCAAAGGAATATTCTATAGTTAATATCTGTTAAGGATATGTGCAAGATGAATGCACCATTTATGTAGATAATTAGCATTGGTTGGATTGGTAAGATGTTTGTACAAAAAGAAAAGGAGAGAGGGAAATGGGGCATGTGTACTGGGCGGATAAAAGCCATAAGTGCCACATTATTGGCTCTAAGAGGGAATCATTAAGGTGATAGAGGATCTGGTCAGGTATGGTTGTATCAAAGTGATGGGGGTGTGGGGGAATGTCCAGAGTTGTGAAAGAACATGAAGGAGATAATAAAACAGGGCTTTTCTAAGGAGAACAGCAATGTCTTCTAATATGGTTGGAGGAGTTTTGGTGATTGGAGGGAAAGATTTTTGAATCCTAGCACCCAAATCTATTAGTAGTATGGAACATTTTCTTTCCCAACTGAAAACCCTTAGTATAAGAAGGAGTGAAAAAGTACTTTTGTTGTTGTGGAATAAGAAGCCTTCGTATCTTAATGCATGTATTTAATTTATTCGGAGCTATTAGAGCGGAATCCACTTTTTGGGGAATATGAGTTGAAGTAAAAACAAGAATATTTCTAGTTGAACATCTTTCACAATCCCTGGAGAGATAGTTCACTAATAGACCGAGGGATAAGTAATTCGACTCATTCACATCCAGATAATGAATATTTGAAATCCATATTATGCAAGGAGACATTGCTTTTGCTAATTCGAATTGAAGGGTGATATAAAATCGGTCTATTTTCGGCATTATATCCATAGTTAGCGCATTCATCCTAGTTAGAAGCTCTGAGGAAATTCCATGACAAGAAGGATGAGAGGTATTTATTTCTTTAGAAGGGGAGAGAGTATGGTAATGCTTTTTTTATTCTTTCAATTGGCCACTAGTATGTGACTCTTCCCATTAATCTTTTCAATCAATCTGGCACTCTAATAATGGTCACTAGCAACTGTCTGCAAAATGCATTGGCCTTTATCAGGAATCTTTAAAGCATATGAATTTTGACATGTTTGTTTTAAATGTTGGACAGCTCTAGTCCAAGAACAATTGCAGGAATAAATATTGTAAGAACTGAACAATGGTAAAGAAATATCATATATACTACTTTCCTCAAGAAGATGTGTAATTTTAGAAGGTTTTCAATTTTATGGGAAAGAGTATGTTTAACATTAGACAAAAGCTTGGCGATAGAGAGAGCTAAAGAAAGATGAATAGGATCATTAGGCAAATAGTCACTCATGGCATATGACAAGAGCTCCTTACTCACTTTCATCATAAATAATGTAAACATAGTCAATAATACTCACTGGCTTTGATGTCGCACGTGTTGGCCCCAAATTCTTTTCTTATTGAATAAGTATGATTTTCATATTTATTTTTGAAGTTTTGATTTATTAATTGCTTTTGGTTAGAGTTTTAATTAGCATGTAAATGATTGGAGGATGTATTGCTTAGATTGATGGAAATTAGAAGTATCAAATGGAGAAATTAAAATTAAGTTAGAGTGTAGTATGTTGTAAGTCAAAATTGAAGGAATAAGAGTGTATAAGGGCAAAATGGGAAGATCGCTTAAGGTTTAAAGGAATAAGACTTATATGGAGGGATAAATAGATCTTTTTAGCTTCATTAAAAGAACAAAAGAAGACTTGTTTGTGTTAGGAGAAGGAAGGAACGAAAATTTGAAGGAGA
>JAOSBM010000006.1:11787373-11800122 GCA_027568955.1 Erythroxylum tenue
TATCATATCACATCACTATATCCACAACTCAATATTCCTTAACATATTCATTCTTACATCTTACATATATATATCTACACTCAAGTATCCTTTAATTGCATCTCACATATGCATATTCAAAAATAATTTATCCAAATTCATTAAAATTCTAATATCAATTTCGTTAACACAATCCTAAAATCAATCATAATTCTCGTCACTTTGATCAACAGTCAATTTAATTCTTCAAATATTTTATGACATACCTTCATATCATTTAATCCTATCCTTCAAGTATTTCTTATTTCATCTCACACTTATATAGCTAAAATCAATTCCTCCAATTTCATCATGAAAGTCTCCTCTCAATTTCAATTAACACTTTCCTATAATCAATCATCACTCGTCACCTTAATCAAACAATCCACTAGGTTCTTCACATTATGCATGAAAATCCATTTCCATCTTTATCACATTCTCGCTAATTCAATCCTATCCATTTAAAACTCTTAACAAACATATGTGCCCAAGTAAGATCCTATTATCGGGATCTGATACCATCTATATTGGAACCCAATCTCGGGACCGGACCCCAACCGGAAAACAGAATCGAAAAAACGAGAACAAAATGAGAAGAGAAAAGATTTCGAAAAATTATTTAAGAAATAGTTATTCATTATGTTAGAATTATTTAAAGAAATTGCTTTGTTTCGGACAATTTAAATAAAATGATTCAAGTGATTACTTTCATTGATTTTGAATGTTTTGATAAAATTAAAATAATTGTTAAATTAAATGTTTTTGAATGATTTGATTAATTGATGAAATTTCTGAATGAATTGATAATTATGAAAATTGTTTGAATTGAGAAATGATAAAATAAATTTTTTTGATTTATGATTTTAAGGAATTGCTATGATGCTTGCATTCTTTGTGCTTAAATGTGTGAGATTTTAATATGAGAATGGCATTTTGTTTAAATGTCTTGGAAAGTGTTCATTCTATGACTTTGATGCAATTGCTTATTATGTGAACTCTGAAATTGTGATATTATGAATGATTTGGAAATTGCTAAGTGTTGCATTATGATATTTGAGAATCCTTTGTGTTTGAATGATTGAAATTATGTTATATGAATTGGTTTGATGTGGTGACATTTTGAATGTCATAGTGTCTAGTACGACACGATATGAAAACTAAGATTTCGAAATGTGCCTTCTGGCAATCCGAACTTTTCGAATAAGAATTATGTGTTATGTGGGTTTGGTCAGGTCCCCTATGTGGGACAAGAGCACTTGTCCATTTTATAGCCTTCTCCCGACTGCCCACTAGTAGCACTGGAGCTCCGATTTCGGACTCCCCTCTGTTCACGGCTACACCAGACCGCTATGCGGGAAGGTGTAGTACGTTCTGTTCACGGCTGCACAGGACCACTATGCGGGAATGTGCAGTACGTTCTGTTTTTAGACCGAACCAAACCATTTGATGTGCTATGTGTTCTTGATTTGTTGCTACGTGATGCATTGCATGCTTTGGAAAATGTTTAAGAAATATAGATTTTGTTCATGAAATGTGAAAAATGTGAAAATTTTGAGAATTAAACTAATGTGGATTTTTCAGCGGAGAATTTATTGAATTTGTTTGGCAATGATTTGAAAAGCTTGAGAAACAAGGGATTTGCCAAAATTTTTCTAATGTGAAACTTCTAATTAAAGAGCAAAAGTTTTTGCAAAAAAATAATTTCGCTTATCTTTCAATATATAAACATATTATCTACGAGCTATTTCAGCTCACCCCCCCTTTCATCCCCATCTTCAGGTTTTCGAGTAGGAGATCAAATGGAAGTCGATCAAGATATCAGTTCGATCTTTGCATATTTTTGTATTATGTGTTAAGTTTGATTTTAAGTATTGGATTTGTATATGGCTTAGAAAGCCATTAAAAATTTGTAGTGCATTTATTTTTGGAATGTAAAGAAATTTTGCATGTGTGTTGGAATTGAGTTTGTGTATGAACTATGGATTTTGTATATGAATATTATTGGATTGTGTTTAGATTGATTTATAGATTGATGCAGTAATTTGAGATGAATATGAATGGAATTAAATTATGTTTGGGATCGATGATTCTGATGATTGAGGATTATTGAAGTGTGTTAGGTTAGAATTGCGTTTGTTTATGCTGGATTCCGGACGGGAGGTCCGATGATGGTTGTTCAGGTTGGATGTGATTTTAGAAGTGTGTTTTATAACATTGCAGATTTTTGGGTTTCTTAAAATGCAGCTGTTATGCTACCGAAATTTCGTTAAGAATAAGTTTCGTTAAGGTTGAAATTGAGATATTGTATGATTAAGAAGAATTTAGTTTTGATAAAGATGAGATTGAGTTTAAGACGAATTTTAGAAATTGAGTTTTATTTGAGGATGAAATTTCCAGTGGGAAACTTTTATGGTGTTGATTTGTATAAGATTGATTAAGAATGAAAGGAACCAAAAAGAAAAAAAAATTATACCAGTTTTCGGATTAGTTTAGACCTGGCTAAGTCTAGGATTTCTAACGTGACGCTGTTTCAAAAAGTTTTTTTTCTTCGCGAATGTCGGATAGATCTGTTTCCGTTCGATTCGTTTTCATTAATTCCGAGCCCATCGATTCGTTTGCTTCAGTTTGTCGTATCGGTTTGATTTGATATCTTCGCTTTGATTTCTTCCACTTCGTTCGATTCTTCGCTCCGTTCTTTGTTATGTGATCCCGATTTGTTTCCGTTCCATTCGTTTCAGTTCGATTCGAATTCGATTTAGAGATTGGGTCCCAACAATTAAAATCAAGGTTGTAGAGAAAGAGCTAGCTAAAGTGACACAATGTATAGATATGATAGACATGAGAAATGTGGGAAACTTTTATACTAAGAATAATAGACAACAAAAAGTATACCTTATCAGGAAAAAGCTAGATAGACTCATGGTAAATCAACAGTAGCTTACACACTTCTCTAGCTAATTTTCTCAGTTTGGAGAACCACTATGCTTTGATCACTTCTAAATGGAAATCCAAGGACTAGTTAATTATAGACTTTCCAGGCTCCTTTTATGTTTTTTAGTTGCCTTACAAACAAATAACGTTTTGAGGAAGTAGTAAAGAGTAAGGGTAGGAGGCTATAAGTCTTAATAGCTTACAAGGAAACTTCATAAAGTTAAACATAGAATTAAGGACTTTACTAAACAAGCTAAATTGTATTATGTTTTAAACCTAGAGCAAGCTAAGGAAAAGCTGAGGTAGGCACAATAGGATTGTTATAACTCCTCTCATGATCTGAATTGAAGGAACCCTGAAGTCTCAATTATGAAGGAATGCAGTTAAGCTATAAGTAAGCATAACTCCATTCTCAAACAGAAGGTAAGAGTTAATTGGTTAAAGGAAGGAGATTCCAATACCAAATTATTATATAATACAATTTTCCATATTAATAGATGAGAGGGGGGGGGGGAAGGTGTTAATCAAAAGTAGTTAATATATATTGTATTGAGATACTTCAAAGAATTGATGGGTACCCCAATGGAAGGTGATAATATCAATAGGGACATTGTTTGGGCAATAAAAGATAAAATCAACCAGTAGATGAAGGAGTATTTGGTTAGTCCTGTCATAGCTCAGGAGATCAAACAGGTCTTATTTAGCCTTAATCCATCTAAAATACATGGTCCTGATGGACTTAGTGCTCACTTCTTTCAATATACATGGAATATCAATGGTGATTCAACGGTAGAGGTTGTTCAAGAATTATTTTCTTCCTTTAGGCTACTTAGGCAATTTAATAGAAAACATATATGCCTAGTGCCTAAGAATCAAAATCTTTCCTTTGTGTAGGACTATCGCCTTATTTCCTACTACAACATTATGTATAAGATAATTTCTAAAATCGTAGCTACCATATTCAAATGCTTACTAAAGTCCATAATAAATCACTCTTAAGGAGAATTTATCCCTAATAGATTTATTGGTGATAATATACTCCTAGTGCAAGAATTAATGAAGGACTATGCATCTAAAAGACCTATTAAGAGTTGTGCACTTAAGATTGATTTTCTCAAGCTTTTGACACCATTTGATGGGAATTCATGATCAGGTGCCTCTAAGTATTTGACTTCCCTAGTCAATTTATTCCATACCTAGAAATACCTATCACTATTAACAAGTCAAAATATGTTGATTGTATCCCCTTCCTAGAAAGCTATAAGTCCAAAATAAATACCTAGCAAAATATATGCCAATTTATAGTTAGCAAACTTTAATTGATCTCTTCAGTTCTGAGGAATGTTCACACACAATGGAGTGCTCATCTAGTGCTACCTAAAAGGATCATTATAGAGAGGTGTATTAAGCAATTTCTATGGTTAGGAAAGGTAGGCAACTCAAAAGAAGAAAAGGTTAAGTGGGAATAACTAAGCCACTCTAAATAAGAAGGTGGACTTGGCTTTGTACCCTTGGTGATTATGCAAAAAGTTCTCCTTGAAAAGAGAATTTGGAGGCTATGTAATGGTAGGGAAACTTTGTGGTCCAAGTGGATAAATGAGTACTACCTTAAGGATTCAAGTTTATAGTAGCTGGAATAGAATAGGGAAAATTCATGGAGTTTTAGGCAGATGCTTAAGATGAGGAACCAAATTTACCCTTAGATTAAGCATCAAACTGTAATAGGAGTAAAACTTGGTTCTAGTTAGATAACTAGGAATTTTAAGCCGGTTAATTTACAGAAATGAACCGTTACATTTGACAATAAGAATCCCCTTAAGAGATAAAGTTAGTATCATTATTCAGGATGGAACATGTAATATTAGAGGATCAAGTGTCTTGGTAAATATCCTACCTCATAACCTACACACTTTTGAAGAAGACAAAGTTCAATTGATGGGAAACAACTCTCTAAAATTCATTAACTCCTGATCCTATAAGATCTTCAGACCCTACATTCATAAAATTCTCTCATAAGATCTTATCTGGACTAAAACTATCTCTCCTAAATCTTCAATTATCAACTAGTTAGCTATCAAAAATTGGTTGAAGATAAAGAACAAATGGTTTGGTAGCTATAACCTTATATGCTTACTATGTAACAATATTCCAAAAACCCTACAACACCTTTTCTTCAATGTAGCTTTTCCCAAAGAATATTTGAATCGGTTATAGTATACAGTGTAAGTCTATTGTCCCTTGTCAGATTGGAGAAACATTGTTTAGTAGGCTATCAGAACAATTAACACTCTTAATTAGTGTGGGATTATCTTCAAAATTGCATTCATTTGTAATATTTACTCAATTTGGAGGGAGAGGAATAATAGAATGCATAGAGGAATAGAGAAAAGCACGTCCTATAAGATAAAACTATCAACTGGATAAGGAAATCCTAATTTCTCATGATACACAATCCAAAATTAGTCAAGAAATGAAAATCTCATGGAATTTGTAGTCATATTCTAAATGTATGTTTTTGCAGCTATGCTGAAGCCTTTATACATTGTCTAGGTAAATGAAATGATATCCTTTTCATTGTGAAGTTGTAAAGCTTTGCTTGAATTAATAAGATTATTTATTCACATTTAAAAATAGGAAGAGAAAGAGGGCCATTTACATTTGTCAAAAGGTTATCCCTTTTAATTAGCAAAATGCATTCAGATCAAATGTTATAGATAAGGCACTACAATTAATTTTATTGACTACCAATCCTCTCCTATAGGCAAGCACATAACTTAAAAAGGTCCTAAACCTTAGGAGATTCCATTTTTTAGACCAGTGAGGTTAGTGTATAGATATAAAATGATGAAATACTTAAGGGGAATAAGTAGACTTATATGCCCATATGGAACATAATATGGCTCAGATAAAAATTCTTAAAGCTTAATTATTCTTTTCGTTTAACCTTTTTTGTTTGATTTTAAATTGAACTTATATTAGTTCTTGAGTCCCTATTAGTACCAAACAAGTTTCTTTTTTTGAAAATTTACCAAACAAGTTGTTGTGGGAATATAAAGTTTTGTATGGACAAGTAATCAATAGATATAAAATAATAAAAAAAATTGAATAAAGATCTCACAACCTAAGGGAAGATAAAGAGAAGGAAATCATAGTGTTTATGCAATCTAAAGATTGACTTAAAAAAGATTGATGCAATCAACAAGTTTCTAAAGAACATTGTTTACACTCAACAGGGAACGTTAACTCTAGGTATATCGTTATGTCTTTGATAGTAAAACTTATAATTCATTGAATTATGAAAAGATGTATGATTTCTTCATAGAGAACATTGATAAATATTAATTAGACTATATTTTTAGCATGGTTTTAAGAGTGCTTTGCCATTTTATTGTTTTTATAAGATTTGATATTCAATTTGGATTATACTTTCTTCTCATACCTTATTTTAAATCCTCAATAAAGAATGAATGAAATCAAGAAAAATAGAGTTCATTTGGAGCATTTTGCATAAATTTAGAGGAAGGATTTATAACACAAATCCCAAACACAAGTATATGTCTAGCTAATGTTCATTGTTAAGTAACACGATCAGAACATGATTCATATTATAGATCTGTGTTATCTGTGATTTTATTGAAGTTCAATGAGTAAAAGTGAGAGGAGCAACAAAAGTCTAAAATAAATTTGTATTGGAACCGTGTTGGTGTTATAATATGAAACATCTAGTGTTTTCTAATATAAAAAGATAAAGGACTCTGATAAGGAGAATCATTAGAGAGCTAAAGTAGAGCATCATGAGATAGAAAGGAGCAACTTCAAAATGAAAGAAAGAAATTTTCATCAAGATTCAATTATAGACATTCAAGATTTCAAGATCTATGAGAATGAGTTCTTTTATTTTAGATTCTTTCTTAGTTGATATTTGTTTTCTAAATCAAATTAGGATAGATTTAGATGTCATGAATCCTGAAAGTAATTTTCTGAATTAATTCTTTAATTTAATAAAAGACCTAAGTTTTCTTGTGAATTATTAATAATTACTTGTTATGTTGAATTAAAATTAGCATTTTTATACAATTTTAGATTTCATATATAAGGACTGAGAAATTGTATGTATAAATAAATTTATGGTATGAATAGTAAGAGTTGCACGGAGTCTTAGTAATATACCACATAAATCTCATGGGTTAGAACCAAATTTGATAAAGAAATTTATAAAATAAATTGATGCTTCTTTAAAGTTTTGATTAAAAAGAGATTTCAGTCTATATATTAATAGAAGGAAGTAATTGTAGCTTGTAAAACTCTTGATAGCCTTTAACGGCCAAATTCATTATATTTTCTTAAAAAATTGTGAAAACACTGTTAATACTTCTAAAATAATAACTTTTAACATTGTTCTTCAAATTTTGTAAAAAAAAATGGGAGAAAAATTTTCATGTACTTTATGTCAAGAAGAATGCATCAGACATTTTTATAGAATATTTGATTATGAGGAATAAATTTTATATTAAATTTCTCAGAATGTTGTTTTCATTTTGCTGATTTTCCTCTTCGAAGTCTCGTCGACTTTACGATCATCTATCTTTGTTAACATATGGTTTATATATAGCTGATAATAATTCCAAAGTAGTTAACAAATAGTAACTGATAATCATTCTTTGTTACTTACACTTTGATCCCTATTTCCAATTAATAAACAGTCTAACTATTTTACGTTTATTGTTTTATTTTCTCTCTTTTTTTTTTGGTAAAAAGAAACAGACAAAGGACTAACGCCTCATAAAAGCAATAGAGAGAACATCATTTTGCAAAAACTGAAGAAGTCTTGGCATTGGGCTGTCTCACACATACCAACGCTGCAACGAAGAAGATCGATATTTTCTCTGTTAATTCCAAACATGATTACCTTGTCATCTAATGCATAAAAGTCTGGTATTCCACGTAATGCTTCATCTATGGTTATGGTTATAGTTGTGTGGCTTATATTTATACAATAACTTAATTTGGTAATTGTCAAACAATTTCTTGCGCTCTGGTCTAACTATTGGAAACTAAATGTCACCTAAAAAAACAAGAATCGGATGTTTGAGGCAATAGGTGAAAGGCGGTAGGTGAGTTCCGTATAAACCTTATCCAACACTTGGCTCATCAAGACATTGCGGAGAGGATAGAGATACAAAAGAATTCTGTCAAGGCTGGCAATACATGATAGCTACAGCGGCTTTCTGAATCTTTAATTTCCTATAACAGGCCTTTTACATCATCACTACATGATAGCTACAGCAGCTTTCTGAATCTTAATTTCCTATAACAGGCCTTTTACATCATCACCACTGAAATATCCTAATAACACTCCCAAAGAACCTATAACGACAACGCCCCAATGCCTTGATAAACAAATCATCAAAAGGAATTAAATAAGAAGAACATGAAGTGCATTATGTACAATGTCACACGAAATTTCTGAACAAAGGAATAATGAGTAGAGTGGGAAGTCAAAACTTGGGGATACATTAAGAAATTCCATAGAGCATTAATTGAAGTTTAGAAGATTCCTTCGGGTAGGACCCTCTTTGTAAGGAACTTCATGTGAATGTGATGTTGGCATGTTAGGTTAGGAAAGGACCACCCTTTTCTTAAAGTGTTTCCTCGTTGTCCTCCCCATCCTAAGCTGTCGTTTCTTTCGCTTCTCCCGCATATGTTGTCGGTTTAATTTTCTTGGGTGGCTTATAGCATAGATACAGGAAGAAGAAGAAATGTTACACTTCCAAATCAATTAGAACCATTGAAAAGATGCAGTAATTCCAAAGTTTATTTTGTTTCGTCCTCTCTATTGACAGGTAGTACAATTGATTAAAATGTTAAGGGGAAACAAAAAAAGAAACCCATTCTCCTCTTTCTCCTGAGTTGCATTCCTTCCGATCATATGTGTAACTAATTTATAAAATTACAGAGTAAAGCAAAGTGAGAAAAGAAAAGAAGAAAAGGGTGTTATCCCACCATAGATTGGATTTCATAAATTAAAGTGGAACTCAGTTCATGGCAATTGGAGCCTGAACAAAATGATTAACCAAAGTACTCCAACTCTAGAAGATCTATCAGGAGGTGAAAGGCCATTGGTAGCTCCCCCTTGCTCGCTATTCCTATTTGGCTCAGTTAAAGACTGCCTTTTAACCATTTTACAGCTTCCTTTCTTTTTCCATCTCACTTAGCATTGCCCGTTGTCTCTGGTTTGTTTTCCACCATTCCGAACCCGCCTCCCTCATCTTCTTCCTCAGTCTCTATATCAACTTCTTCGTCTACTTCCATTGTGTCTTCAACATTTTCTTCAATTTTCTCTATTTCCCTATCTTCTGGTACTGTCTCTAACTGATTTTCCTTTTGCAGAGGCCACTGCCTCTCTGGACGGACCATTAATGGCTTCATTGTGCCTATGGAATTCACGGCATCGCCATATTTTACCGAACCCTCAATATTACCCTTGTCTTTGTATAGAGCATCGAGTTGGTGAAAATAAGGGCAGGTCTTTGAATCTTCGGGCCTTTTCTTACTGCTTTCCTTCACTTTCTTGAAGTACTTGTTTATGTTCTCCCACTTCTCTTTGCATCTCTTTGAACTCCTGTTGTATCCGAGCCTTTGCATTCCAGCCGAAATTTCCTCCCAAAGTGGCCCTTTTGGTCCATTTTCTTGATATTTGGCCTCCAGATTGGTTCTAAGTCTAATTAGAGCTTGAACTTCAGCTCTTGGCCATCTAGAAGATCTTGATAAAACAGCATTACTATCTCCGTTATCCTTTTTTGGAGCATTCAAGTTCGTTAAGGGTAGTAATGGAGCTGCAGCATGCGGCGGCGGTTGCGGTGGTGCTGGCTTCAACAAAAGCTTAGGATTTTCTTGTATCTGCGGAGCTTGCTGCCCAGAGATCTTCTGCAAGAATGCAAGAACTGCTGCGTCTTTCGCAGCAGCAGCAGACCGTTCTTGGATCAAAATATCATGCTCTCTATTTATCCTGGCCATCTCTTGTATTTTCCAAGCTTCTTCTCTTACCATTCTCTCTTGATCATGCTTGTCGATTGTTTCCAGGAATCTCCTTTGCAATTCTTCTTGTTTTCTCAGCACATCCTTTGTGAGTCCCTGAAAGAATTCTTTCCAATTTCTCTTCCTCTTCCGACTACCTTCCACTTCCTCCTCCGAGGCCGTGGAAGATGATGTAGAACTGGAAAACAAATGAGAAGACAGGTTTTGAAGGGTGGAAGGTAGAGAATTGTGAGAATAGTTAATGGGCTGTGAAGAAGATAATGGTAGAGCAGTTGTAGGGTTTGTTGTTGGTGTAACAGTGCTTTGGCAGATAATGCTTATCGGGGTTGTAGTCAATGGAATAATAACATGGGAGGCGTCGGGAGGACTGACCCATGATGGTAATGCGGCAGTTGACGACGACAGCGGTGAATTATGACTTTCAAAGGCTTGCAATTGATCGAAAAATCGATACGTTTTGCCCTCAGATTTACCCGTTCGACCTTCTTTGGTTCGCTTGTGGTACTTGTACACGTTCTCGAATTTCTCCTTGCATTTCTTAGCACTTCGGCTATAACCAAGCTCAGTTAATTTCCTGAGAAAAAGAATCCATATCTCATCTCATCCTAATTGAAAAAGAAAAAGCTAAACACAAATGGCAAGAGCTATGGCTATGAGGATCCACGCATAAAAATAAGCTCCAAAGTAAAAGGTTAATCCAACTAAAACAGTAATAAAGATGAACATATAACAAAACAAAAGCAAAGAGGAAACAAGCTATTAAGGAGGCAAAGGTGACAGAGAAAAAAAAAGCTAACAGTGATGAAAGTACTAAACATTTATTAGGTTATAAGGAGGAAAACTACAAATGGAAACAAAGCAGTTACACTAAAGAAACAAATTTTCATGCGATTATCTTCGCAAAGCATCAGATTTGAACCGCTTACAAAAAATAGCCTGCTAAATTCAAATCCTTTAATAGCATGAGACTCTTGATCAATGCTACTTTTATATGCATCCCAAAAACAAAAGAAACTACTGAATGTCTGCGTCTTACACCGGTATACAAGAGCATGAAAGATCCCATAAAGAAGCTCAAATTCTGTCAGATTTTCATTGCACAGATCTCCATGCAAGAACTCTCCATAAGAAGAAAGCGTCATAAAATTTATATATACATATATTCCCTATAACCCAAAAATAAAGGGTTAGCTAGCTCCAGATATAGAAAGCCAAAGGATTTAAGCACCTGGACACCTCTTCCCATAATGGACCTTTGTGACTTGAGTCCCGAAACACTGCATCCATATCGGACCTAATCTTCAACAAAGCCGAAGTCTCTTGTCTGGGCCACCGGTTTGCACCATAGTTCAACCGCTCAACTTCACCAATAATCCCAAGGGGCTTTTCGTCTTCACCTGAATTGGAACCAAATCTACCACCAACTTCATTGTCTGTAACCGTCCTAGTTTCGGCGACATCTCCGGAGGTCGCTGGCATGGTGATAGTTGGAAGTTGTGCCCACCAAAAAGATCAAAAACAGAAAAAGAAAATATAGCAAATTAAGAAGGTGAATTGACTTGAGGGTTACAGAGAGATGGTTGTGTGTGGTGAATTTGTTAAATGAAAAATGAAAACAAAAGCAATGACAAGAAGACAATTTCTTTTCTTCTTTTAAAAGTAATTACCTGGCGGAATCTTCAGTTATCTTTTGTACACGTCATTATTGAAAAAGGTGACACAGCAGAGTGAACATGCATATTAATGAGAAAATTATATTAAAAATTTAGAATAGTAAAATGGTAATAAAAAATAAAATAGGAAAATGGCAGCAGGTGGTTCGTTAGGTTTCGCTGTTCGGTGGGCATTTGTTGCAGATTATTAAAATCAACGCATTGAACCTTTTTAAACTTAATTTACATTTAAATAAGATGGTAATCGGAGATGTTTTCCAACCCCACATTATTGAGATTTACTAATTAATTCAACCATATGAGGTACCCTGTAATAATAATGGGTAGCGTATGCTTTGAGAATAGAATACGAGCGTGCATCTCGTGGAGCCACATGGGCGAGATTGGTCACAATTTAATTTTTTTTGATGTCGACCACTACAACTCTTGCGAATTAAGAAAATAACTCCCCCTCCTAAAATGCTTTATCTTACAATCATCTTTTTAATTTGTATATGGTACCTGTGGGTTTACTACTAACTTGTTAGTTAGGGCAACCCATTCATTGTTAGTATTTAGCAATTTAGTTAGGTTGTGACCTGCCCTAACTAATAATACTATTGAAAATTTTTGAAAGCGAATACGACATTGCAAATTCTAGCCGATTCTTGGGGACGACTTATTTATTATTATTATTATTATCATAATCATAATTGAAACCCTCCAGATCGGGGACCAGATGTGAAGTGCGATAGTTTGAGAGTTCCATTTACTTGTCAAGAACGAACGTGTATTGTATCCAAGAAATTTCCACCACGAGTTTGCGTTGTGCACCACTCAAACTCCGTTAGTAATGGAATGGTCTTAGATTGGTGATTTGCTTCTCTCAAGTTCATGAACCGGCAAAGAACCTTTTTCAGACATTAAATCAATCTAACTTTAAGCTTGTATATATGATCTTGATAACAAAGCAGATATAAAAACCTTCATAATTACTGATTTCATATACATCATTTGAAAGTCCAATTGAATGTGGTTCTGCCGGATTCTGACTGAACTGATTGTTGCTGGTCGGATCCATGAGTCGGCTGTTCTCCAGGAGAGTATCGA
>JAOSBM010000006.1:11866491-11878545 GCA_027568955.1 Erythroxylum tenue
AAACCCAAAAACACTTTTATCTTGTTTTCTGCATTGCATCTAGTTCTTTAGTGTTTTCAAAATCAAACCCCCCTCCTCTTCCTTGCTAATTTCACTTGCATTGAAGGACATATAGGCTAGCTTAGGTCCATTTCATTAGGTTCCAACAAGAGAGACAACCCGAGGTTGCATCCTACACTGCAATCCTTGGTATAAATGATTTTTGACCGGTTTCTAAGGATCGATTCTAGGATCGAATGACGAGCCGCGATCAGTGAGCCACGTCTAGTCCTCAGAATCCTTTCTAAGATTTCACTATACTTTCTAAAAAATACAAGTATTCTTTTCTCCGAACCTCTTCAAGTCTCTTACAGCAAGTATTCTTTCTCACTTAGCCTTTTCAGGCTCTCAGCTTTTCTTCTCTCTTACAGAGATGTGTTGCGAGCTTTATTACAGAAGATAATAGCTCTCAAGTTTTTGCACAATGAATACAGTGATTCTCAAATAAAATCTCTCGTTGTAAAATCTCTAAAATCTCTAACTTTTTTGTCTTCGACTCCGACTCGTATTTATACCCTTTGTCTTCAACTATTTCTTAATAACCGCTTCTTTCTTCTTGTTTCTTATTCTTTGAAGAAACAGTTATTCAGTTGAGTTCTGTAACTAACTCAAACTGATTAACTATCCGATGTAGTATCCGTTCTTCGTCTTAGTTTTTCTTCCGTCTCATTTTCTCTTCCGCTTCGTCTCATTTTCATTCGTCTTAGTTTCTGCTGCGTCTTACTTTTTGCTTCTTAGTTTTGCTCCGCTTCATCTTAGTTTTGCTCTGCTTCGTCTTACTTTCTTTACGTCTTCGTTTTGCTCCGCTTCGTCTTAGTTTGTTGCGCTTCGTCTTAGTTTAACTTCCGCTTCGTCTTAGTTTGACTTCTGCTTATTCCATCTCACTTTGGCTTCCGCTACTTCCGTCTTAGTTTCCTTCAGCCTTACCAAAATGGTTCATCACTTTCTAATATTATTATTTGATTTTCATCAAAATTATTAATCGTAAAGTCATTTTGACTTAACATGTATGTGTGTATGAAACATAAAATAATGCAAGAAATCACTTAAGATAACCGAACCTATAATTTTTTATAGTATAGTTTGATGAGTTGACTATTAATATTACGAGGACTGCAACTACTAGTACTAACTATGTTTATCATATATAATCTAATAAAGAGAATGATTGAATAAACATATACTTAAAAAATTGAAATAACAATAAAAAGCTACCAATATGAAGGAATAGCTAAGAATAATAACTAATAGATAAATAAGATCTAAGTAAATAATCCCTTATATGCCTTTCCTACGTCTGAATTTAAGCTAACTTAATGTTTGATCTTATTTTCTTGGGTTAATAAGAATTCTTAAGTTATAATTATATTCTTATATTCTTTCTCAAGACATATAACCCTTATCTTTATATTGATTGATTGAAATCTCTTTCTAATCAAAACCTCTAAAAAAAACTATTAATTTATTTTTTGAATTCCCAAAAGAGGTTTGACAATAATTTAGGAGATTTATATGACCATATCTTTAAGGTTTCATACGATTCTTATTGTTTATGCTTTGACCTACTCATACATATGATTTCTCAATCCTTATATACAAAATTCAATATTACATCTTTTACATTCTTTACTTTAATTGAACATAATATGCAAACATAAATAATTCTCAAGAAAACTAGAATCTTATAGTAAATAAAGAAATCAATGCAAAATAATAAGTCTAATATTCGTCCCACCTAGATTTGTATGCCAATTACTTTATATTTAAACAAAAAACCTACAATAAACAAAAAAAAGGACAAAAGAAATAAGATTAATTTATATAGATCTTAAATCTTGAATATTCTTAATTAATCTTTTGGTTTTTCTACAAGGTTGTTTTCTTTTTAGTCCCTTCTTCTTTTTCTTTTTAGCTTCTAATTGCTTTTTCTTATGTTCTAACCAAAATCCCTTTCTTTCTCTACCTCTCACTCTCTCTCCCTCTCCCTCTCTCTTATGAACATAAAATCTTAGAAATTCAAACCAACATATGTCAAATATAAGACCGTATTGGATCTTGTGTTGCTTAACCTACCTCTTAAAAAAATGTATAATAATTACGATAAACATGAGCTAATAATACGAGACTTTGTTTCCCCTGTGTTGACATATATATACAGAATACAGTACCATATTAGCAAATGTTTGGAGAAATAGAATGACATAGTGTTGAACACGATAGGAATATGGGTATGTATTTATGCCATATTGTTCATGTAGCAATCTCTCCTAAAAATATAATATAGTATTTAAGAACACTATATGAACATGGTATTGTGTTTGCATTATATTTTGAGTCCTTAGCCTAAAATCTAGCAAAGTTGCTCTAACTTGACTAAAATGTTTCCAAATTAATTCCTTCTTCTTTGAAGGGCTGAAATAGGACCTGCAATAACATTTAAGTCATTTTAAGCACCATATCCTATAAAAACATCAAAATTCAAGCATAATAATCTAAAAATCAAGCTAAAAAATAATTTAGTTAGAATTTATCATAAAAAGATGATGAAATTTCCCATATTATATAGGAAATAATCACAAAACGTATATTGGAGACTTGTATCACATAAGGAGAGAAAGGGAGATGGATAGCCCTATACTAATGGATTAAGTGGTATATTTAGAATCTAACAAGCCTATGAGTAGGGTAAGAAATTATAAGGAGATTAAGAGACCCAAGAAAAGGAGAATTAAACCTTCATTTAAGGATCAACCAAGAAGAAGAGCTTAGGTAAGAAGACTAGCTAAAAGACTTATAAAGAAGTCCTCATTTTGAGGCCCCCTAATGATTTAGTTGTTTTTATTTCAATTTAGTAGCTTGAGAAATCTTTAACATGAATTTTTATAAGTGTTTACATAATTTAATTTTGTTGCGTACGTTTTATGTTAAAATAAGTTTAAAGTCATAAATTCAAATGTGATTTAACGTTTTTAATTTTATTGTACAATCGTGATACACTACCAATTTGTACTTCTATATTGCGGATGTAGAGCCTTTTATTATCAAAGGAGTACCAGGTATCCTAATTTCTCTTTTCCCCCTTATTTTCTAGTTTTTTGTTGATGTTATTAATGATGTACATTAGGGACCAACGTAAGTATGAGACAGGAAATTACTTACTTATACTTATCAATTTTATTATAATTAGCTTAATAGATAATATTTTTGGAAAATTTTAAACTTTGAAAGAATATTGATTAAGATAACTCATTATTAGTTTAGTTGTTATTGTGATTTAATTTGTTTAGGTAAATTGCCATAAGTATTGATGATTATGTTAATTTTAATTTGCTTAATTAATTTTCAATTGAATACTTGACTTGAACTATAGTACTTTTATATAATTTAGATCTACAATCGAGTTAGGAGAGAATTCCTTTTAAGCATTTTTGACATCACACTAAAAAGAAAAAAATAAGTGCATGAATAAATTAGGATTAAATAAATTCACTCAGCTAACTTTAAAATAATTACAAAGGATAAAACTAAAAAATGGTGCTAGTAGCCATTTAAAATGGTGATCTAATTAAGTAACTGGGAGTATTTATAACAAGATGTTTACTTTCACATTAAAAGGTTAGGTGACTGTTCAAACAAACCTTTAACTAATCCTATGTTATTTTAAAATCAATGTTTTACTTTTCTTTTAATAAGGATTTTAAAAATGTTTGAAATTTGAAGCATCTTACTCGTGCATGTTCATTTTATTTATAAGGTTGAATTTTGTGGATTAAGTTAAAGTTTAAAGGATTGTAGAGTTGAATTAAATTGGTTTATAGCATGACTATAATAAGTAAATTCCTAGCAAATTAACAAATTTTGCAATTGAAAGAATAATGAAGAGTCTTGAATGATTTGATTAATTTATTAAATCCATTTTAGAGTTATCACCTATTTAAGTTAACAGTAAAGAGATTAATTTGGTTGAGGACAAGCAAATGTTAAGTGTCGAGGAATTTGATAAGTGTTAATTAGGTTATGCTTTTAACATGATTAATTAGGTTATGCTTTTAACATGATTTTAAGAGCATTTTACTTACGTTTGGATGATTTTTATATTGGTACATAATATGGCTTATATTTTGTTTGTAGCCCTTATTTTAGCTCTCTAATGAAGAAGGAACGAATTTGGATAAGTTAGAGCCAAGTCGAAGAAGTTTTAGTATAATTTTGGATGAATATAGGTTGAACCTAGACTTATGTTTAGAAAATAGGTCAAACATTGCTTGTGTTATGCCCTATGTCATTCCTTAGTCTATAGGACTTGATAAATGAACAAAATAACATAAATAGGGACCTACGCTTATGGTCCTCTTACTCGTGTTGCCAAGATGAACCCTCATATACGCAATTGAAGAATTATTAAGCCAATATAGGTGCAACACAAATTTTTATTAGCAATGATTTTCACATAAATTAGGCCTTTCCGTAGTTATGACAACATAAGCGCGATACGAGTTCATGTTAGACCCATATTAGGTGAGATATATAAAAAATTTTAAGGTTTTATAAGAATAAAAGCAGGTTTTATGGAATTAAACTATGAAGCAGAATAAAGAGCATTCAAGAGGAGCTTAAATAGAGCATCTTAGGATAAGAACAAAGCAACTTTGGAAAGTAAGAAGTGTGTTCCATCAAGATTTAACCAAAAACTTAAAGATTTCAAGAATCCATGAGAATGATTTCTTTTATCTTATTTTCTTTCTTGATTTTTATTGGTTTCTTCTATATTAACATTGACTAAATTAGGATAAATCTAGAAAGGACAAACCTTAAAACTATGTATTTGGATTGATTACTTTGATTTAATTAAAAAATCAAGTTTAATTATGAAATATTCATAGTTACTTATCATAATTGAATTAAGATTTGTTAGTATTTTGATTCAATTTTAGATTTCATATATAAGGATTGAGAAATCATGTTGGGCCCCGAAATTTTTTTTCTTGTTGAGTTAAACATGATTTAATTAATTATGAGGTTTTGATGGATTAAATTTTTTAGAGTTAATTATTATGTCAAGGTTAGTAGGATTTTATTGCATGGGTTAATTGAATTAAGGTAGTAAGATTGTATAAGGGCATTTTTGGTAGTTCACTTAAGGATAAAGACCATAAAGCATATAAGGAAAGGCAAAATGGACATTTTAGACTCATTAAGGGTATTAAGGGAAGAAAAGAGTGTCTTGCATTATTGAAGAAGAAGAAAACGAAAATAGAAGGGAGAAAAGGGAGAGAGTGTCGTGAAAATCAATTAAGGTTTCATCTTTCTTAGTTTTTAAGAGAGATTTTGGGATTGTGCAAGAAGGGAAAGATAAAGAGAAAGGGAAGAGCTTTCATTTGAGCCAAAGATCTTATTACTTGGTGAAGGTTCAAGGTAATTTTATTAGAAATCTTTTGGATTTTCGGAAGGGTTTTGGCTTATGAAGCTTAGGAAATGCATGGGTTTAAGTAATCTAGAGTCAATTTTAGTGAATGTGCTTTATGGTTATCAAATTGAATTCCTATTGAACGAAAAATTTGTCATTGATGAAGGGAATCAAGAAAGGCAAGAGAAGCAAGAGGAGAGGCATCTTTGAGCAAGTCTTTAAGCAAGGAAATCAAGGTGGGTTTCATGTTTATAATTGAGTAATGAGCCATGACTATCTTTTCAAATTCAAGAGCATTAAATGATTTCGATTGTTTTATAAATGTTGATTTTATTGCTTTTGAATGATTTGAGAAATTGCTATATGTTTTGTATATGAATTTTTGGTTGATGAATTGTGAAATGGAAATAGAAATGGTTTTCGAAATATTTCATGCTCATTAAAAACAAGTTCCCGAAATGTGCCATTTAGGGCAATATGCTTATGTCATGAATTATATATTATGTGAGTTTGTGGTGGTCCGTTCTATTCTATCAAGTCCACATTGACTCTATTAAAGGCTTCTCCTGTTTGTTCGCTAGTGACATAGAGCTCCTTCATGGACTCCTCTCTATTTACGACTTTGCGAAACCAGTATGAGGGATTGTGAAAGTTCGTTCTTTTTACGACTACGCAAAACCATTATATGGGATTGTGCTAGCTCATTTTGTTATCATGGAGATTTTCAAGAACTCCTTTACGGACCTACCCAAACTATTCTGATGTTCTTATGTGTTTATGATTTGTGAACAAGCTGATGAATGCATAATTTGTGTTGTTTGTGAATTGGATTACATGCTAGAATTTGAGAACTATGTGTTTTATGAATTCAATAAGAATTTTCTATGACAAGTGAATGTTTTCAATGGTTTTGCTTGTTATCTATTATAAACTTGTTACCCATGAGCTTTTAAGCTCACCCCCATCCTTCTCATCTCCAGGTGATGAGCAAGAGATCGTGTGAAAGAGAGTCAAGGCATCACTCCGATTATGCACATTTTTGTATTTTAAGCTAGATTTTGTAAACACAATTCTTTAGTTGCATTTCAAGTATTACTTGTTCAAGTATACTTCGTATTTTGGATTATGAGACACGTGTTGTATTGTGGCTTGAAAAGCCCATTGAAGCCTTGTAAAACTCTTCCTTTTGAGGTTATTGAAATATGAATTGTGTATGGATGAGGTTGAGTTGAAATTAGGTATACTTAAGGAAGTTATCAATTTGAGATGATAAATTTGGAATACGAATTGTTGTTATACATAAGTAAGATGTGTTATGGAAAAGAAAGATAGGAAATTGTGAAGAATGAGAATTACTTGTAAGTAATGAATTAAATGAGTAGAGATTAGAGAGTTTAATGAAATAATGTTGTAGTTAAATTGTCATGAAATGATGTTGCATTAGAGGAAGTGAATTTGGGATAACTTAGAGCGAAAGTAAGGTTAGGATAGATGTAGAGACCTTTGGAAAGGCTTATGATTGCATTTTACTCATGACCTTCCAAGTTGTTCATTGCATTTTCAAGTTTTTCATAGGGGAAACATGTGTGTTCTGACTTCAGGGGGAAAACTGGATTAATCTAGGCTGAATTAGACAAAGGTGTCTTCTTGAAAGTTGTATCTTATCTTTCTAACTTTCCTATACAGTATGAAATTTTTGGATATCGGAGTTGAGAGATATGACCATTATAAGTTAGTGATGTTGTATATGACGTATAAAAAGCCTCAGCCGCGATCGCAAGGAAGCATGGTGCGATCCCGCACCTTGGGAGTAGCCTCGGGTGCGATCACGACAAGGAGAGGTGCAATCACACCTCGTAACTTAACCAACTTTTCTCCAATCGAAGGGTTTTCCATATTTGAACATGTTTTATTCTTTTGGCCATAACTTCGTCATATGACTCCAAATGACTTGATTCTTGATCCAATATATTCCTAACACATTTCTCTATCTCTCCATAAAAATTGACAGCCTTTAGTGTTGATTTGTAAAAGACTAATGGAAATAAAGTGAGGGAATCGGTTGGAACATCATGAATTGGTTATTTTACTAAACATACTTCGGTATTTTAATCATGTCTTAATCTATAAAGCTCTAAATGAGATGATTCTTATTTCAAAATAAAATAGAGACATAGAGCTACAATTTTTCTAAAGAAGTCAATTTGTTTGTTGGTGACTGACTGGTGTGAGCACGCCACCCTTGTGGGATGCGTGTTCAGATGTCACTTAGGACGTCGGACACGTGTATTGTGAGGGCAGAGTGCCCAACAAATCATATACAATTATAGATCATAGCATAGATAGGACCATATAAATATTTTGAGTTAGGAACAAATCTTTTATAGGAATTCACATAATAATTTAATGCATTCTTAGGGATTTTGACTAGAAAGATACTTTAATAAATCATCTTAAGGATATGGATTGTATGTCTTAAGGAATAATATAGTTGTAACTTTGAAATTTTTATTGGTCTGAGAAACTAGGATTAATCATTAAATCAAGATATATCTAAGCATAGAAAGGTTATAGATGGATTATATATCTTGATCATATTATCCATTGGTTGGTTTAGTCTTGTTTTTAATTTAGGTAGGTATTTCAGATTAGTTTAGTTAATAATTCCTTTTAAATCAATCATTTGTTTATTATATTAGTTAATATAAAGATAGTTTGTACTAGTACATGTTGTGATTCTTAGCATAGTTTGATAAGAAACATACATCACCATTAATAGACATGTTTTCAAGAGAGAGCTTAGATAAAAAATTTAGGAGTTAAGGCTATTGCCTGTTAGTATAGGAGGGAGGAAAAGAGTGAATATAAATAGAAAATTAGGAATTTGAAACCATAATATCCCAACTTAGGGGTTTCTAGTAAGTGGGGTGCTAACATGGAATTAACTGGCCTTGAAAATTAAATTTGCCACATTAGCTCCAATTGATGGAACCTTAAGGGTAGCTTAGGATTCCACAAGTTTGAGGTTAAAATGATAAGGTTTTAAAAACTATTAGACTTTTTAATACTAGAAAACATTGGGGTTTAAGTTAAATTTTGGTAAAATTATTAAGTATCAAAATGTTCCTTTGCCTAAATGCTAATTAATTATCTGTATCAACCATAGCAACCATTCCCTTAATATCAATTACTTTTTTCATTTTCCTAAGGAAATTTCCATTACATCTCCTTTAATGCATATCTTTATAATAAATGCTAATTAATTCTATATATCAACCATGTCAACTTAGGAGAGTAAGGTAAATGTGCCTAGGATATGAGGCTATTTCTTGTGGAGTGAGGTTACTCACCTTTGCACAAGAGCATAACTTATAATTGAACCTCCCAACCTATGGATCAATTGCATAGGTTCTGATTTTAGGGCCTCTTTTGATATCTATCACAAAATAAATACCAATTATATTGGATCCTGAATCCTTTTTGAATACCACTAAAGTGGTGTCCAAGATTGATGCAACGCCACTAAAGGATTAAGACAATTGCATCTAATACGTGAAGAAAATACAACAAGGATTATGAGGCAACTCACATCCATAGAAAAATAAAAAGTCTCATAAAACCCTACTTACATCCACTTCCTTGTAGTTGAGGCAACTACTCTTCATTCTTTTATTACTTATTTGTTAATATGTTCATATCCTTTATTTGATTAAAATTCCATCAGTTTCTAATATTTATATATGTTAGCTATAACAACCATGAAATTGACTGATTGAGTAAGCTAACGTTCTAAAAAAAAGTGATGAAACCTTATTCATGATAGCTTTAGATTGCTATATCTATAGAATATATAGAGAAAAGAGCACTAAAACCTTTCAAAACTAGAAACTGGAATGATCCATATGGAATTACAAAATGCTAAACCTTACTAAGGAATTCTTTATAATTAATGGTTTTGGACCCGAACTTTTCTTAGAAGATTAGAACTATTAAATAAGAAAATTTGGTGATTAGTCACGAGTAGAGAACAAATGAATGAAATTTTTTGAACCAAGAAATGATAGGCAAGAGTAAAGTAGGGAATGACAAATGTGGATAGATTCATGATTTGCTATGGTGTTTTTGGTGGGTAAGAGATTTTGAAATGGGAAGAATTAAGGTGAAAGTTAGAAGTGAAATGAAAGTAGAAATGAAGTTGAATATGTGTAGTAAATTGATGAAGGATATGTACATATATGTATGTTCTGTTATTCATGTTCATGATTAATCATAGATTATAATTTCTTTATAGAGGACATTGATTTGAAATGAAGTTGAGAATGAAGAGTAAATGCAGTAGAAAAAGAGCGATCTTGGTATGAGTTGTGATAAGGAAAGATTTGGAAAAAAATTGGTAGTAATTTGGAAAATGTTTACTGAGTATGCTTCAATCTTTTAGCCACAACTCTTTCTCTAGTTATCCAAACGAGATGATTCTTGATTTGGATTAAAGAAGAAACATATGGCTATTTTTCTTATGAAGACATCGAATTTAAATTCTGTCTTTAAGAATCTCAAAATTTGTCATGAAGTTGAGAACTGGGTGCAGTACATTTGGAATTGAATGTAAAATTCGTGTTCTAAATTCAGGGAAAATTCTGGATTGATCTAGATAGATTTTGTAACACCCGATATCTAGTTTACCCGGTACACCGAAATAAATCGATATTTGAGACTAATGTCATTAAAACCACAGAACAGTGAATAATAATTTTTGGAGACATCAAATTAATGATGTATGACACTTTTTCGGTGGTCGCAGGAAATTGTATGAGCGGATGTTTAGGAACCAGTACAAGAGTGACATTTTTGTAAATAATGAACAAGGAGGCTTATATAAGAAGCTAACATCAAATAAGACAAAACTTGTCTTCTTCCTCCTCCCTCTTTCACGAAAACCACCATGGGAGTTCTCTTTCAAGCTTTTCAACCTTTGTAACAAGAAGGGGAAGGAGAATCAAGCCATTCGGTCATTACAAAAATGTAAGCCTCAATCCCGACACTTAGTTCCATCGATTTAAGCTTAGTTTTTCTCTCTTCTTGTGAAACTCATTTGATGGAATGTATGGGTTTGATGATTTTGATGACGGGTTCTTGTTCTTTGATGTCTAATGACATATTAACATGAAGAAATTTCATTTTTATGGTGATTTGGGGGCTAAAATCAAAACCTAGGGTTTGAAGTTCAAGTTGTCAATGGAGACAAATTCGTAGGTCCTCTTTGTAAATTTTTGTTGAGCTGTTTAACGTGTGAATTTGAAGAAACTCAAAACATAGCAGTTGTAGATACAGATGTCTACTGTCACCCTGATTCTTTTTTCACAATTTTAGGGTGGCCAAACAAATGTAAGAGGCCCCGAATTGACACTGGTTCAGAATACCAGCGGGATTGAAACGAGAAATGAAAGTTAATTGTTTGAAAACCTTAGAGTTAGAATTGGATGATGAGTTCTTCTTACCAAATGCTCAAAAATGTGTCATATAAGTGCTGTATAGAGGAAATTTTAATTGGATGAGTATTCTGTGAGATATGGCCGAATAAGTGAAGCATGTTACTAACCTTAGTGATACAGAAGAGAACAGAAACAGGTCAGACTTATAAAACTCACAATAAATCCAAATTACATCATTTTTTAGCCATCTTTGGATATGTGATATCCATATGAGTCTATTGAAAATGAAGTTTTGAATGACCTTAATTGGATGAGAAATGAATAAGTTATAAGGTTTTGAGACATGAAGGGTCCAACTTATGACTGAATATTAAGGCTGATTGTAAATGGGAGATTTGGATTCCTTAATGACCGAATTAGAACATGGTCATAAAAGAAGAAATGTGAATTTATGTGTTAACTAGAGGTTTGGAAAGTTTGAAAAACATTGGACCTATGTATAAAAATTTATGCCTTCACGAATGAGACCTATGCAGATTACTTAGTGAATAAGTATAAATTTTTAATGCTATGTATTAAGAAATGAGGTTTATGTGAGAATGACTAATGCGGGTATATGTAATTTTCATGCATGTTACCCAATAGTTTGTGAAAGCAGACAAGGAATAGAACTAAAACTCGTACCTAATCCCTCTCAAGTTCAAGAAAATTTGAAAAGAAATCAGAACTATTGAGATAGTTGAGGTGAGTATAATCATGCTACTATACTTGTGTAGTAATCCTTTTCTTTTATCTTGCGGCTTGTTGAATTGTTCTCGAATCCATATGACTTTTTTGATATATAACTCCATGTAGTTGAGTCTAGCATGTTGTATGCTAGTCTGACCAGATGATATTCAGATCCTTTGCATCTTCTGGTCCCCTTCTTATGTTGAACCTAAGAATTGCGATTCTTTGATGAATCATATTTTTCTTGTTACCCATGACTGATGAGTTCATAGGATATGTTGGACCCCGATCTTTTAGTGGAATTTAGAAATATTAAATGACATTCGATGAGTGTCTTTGTATATGAATTGTGTTATAGATGTTTTGCGCCTTAAGGAAAATTGATGAGAAAAGATTTGAGGACTTTGATATTTGAGTAAATTTGTATGGATTATGAGAGTAAAGTGA
>JAOSBM010000006.1:11887691-11909272 GCA_027568955.1 Erythroxylum tenue
TATTCCCGGGTCAAAAGGGTTTGTCCCGGTTTAGTTCTCCGACCTCTGCGTGGATACCGTTAGAGACGATCTCCATTGGTCGTTATGGTTTGATTCTTTATATAGACACATGGATCCTGGCTTCGGGAACGTCCCGGAACAAAAATTTTTGTTTTTCCGCACCGCATGTAAGTGTTACATGTATCGGGATTTTCCTACAACATGCTCCTAACCAAATACCTTACCCAAGTCTTAAAGCTAGCGGACCATTTGTTAATTCTTAATGAACGTGATTATACAAAAGCTTAAGTGTGGGGGTATTCATATATGTGGATTGGTTATATTTGTTAAAATTCCTTGTTATGAATACTGTGTTGATGTAGCTTCTATCACTTCTACTTTTGAAAAAAAAAGAAGTGAGCTTGAATAAAAGTATCAAGGAGGTTATTGTGAAAAGTTGTTAAAAGTTTATCTTCCTTAAGTTATATTGATTAGGTGTTTGAATATATTGCATATGAGGCGAAAGTGGTTTTGGATGGAGCACTTTTTTTGTTATGTTCATATGGATTAAGATGTGAGAGTTGAATTGAGTTGTGAAACATAACTGTTGCATTCTTCATAGCTAATGGTATTCAGTTTTGAAAGAATGTTAACTTGTGCACTTGATATCTCATTGAGTATTACTTTTGCTTCACTAGCTTGATGGCTTTTTATACTACATTAACCAAAATACATATAACCTTACCTTTGCCTACATTACAACCCCAGAAAAGTCCTTTGATTCATGATTATGCATGTGACTTTCAGTGGTGGAGAAATGAGATGATATGCAAAGTTATGGGTTGTTCTGATCATGAATGGTATTTGAGTGTACCCATGCAAATATCTTGTTTAAACACCTTTTGTCCAAGTCTACCTCTAGATTACTCATAGTGAATATTGATTGATCATGAGTAGAAGCTTTGAATATTGAGTTTTTGCTTAGGTTTTGAAAGTCATTCACCTTTACTTATAGTTATCTATTCTTAAGAAATGTGGAAAATGAGTAAAAGTTTTGATTTGTGATTTTGATTTCGACAATTTGATCTAGGACGATCAAAGGCTAAGTGTGGGCGAACTTGATATGTGCTTAAAATTTGATTCATTTAATATGCTACACTTAGTGATTAATGTCTTAGAAATGCTTAAGATACTCACTTTGACTCATTTGTGATTTTAGGCACAATTCAGAAGTAAAGAAGTTAAAGTGAGTCAAAAGTACGATATATGGGGTCATTTTTCGAAGATTAATACTCACTTTTCTTCATGGAGCAAGATAAAGAACATTAAAAGACAATAAAAATAAACACATGAAGAAAAGAACGTGAGCTGCGTTGTGGAAATTTCATACATATATTAACATGAATTAATGGCCATACAAGTTAGAAATTCAATTAATGGAAAAAGGAAGGTGACAACTCCTTGCAATGTGATTTAATGTATGAAGATGGTGAGGAGGAAAGCATACAATAGGTGGATAAATGTTGAACAAAACAACAATGTGAAGGCATTAGCATTTGAATTTTTTTTTTGACAATTTGTTCAATACCATAATGAACATTAAAGAGCAGACAAAAAATAATGCAAAATCACGAGCTAATTTGAAACTTTTTTTATATAAGGAATGAGTTAGATAAAGATCTTGGCACTGGTAAATGTTCGAAAGCTACACTTTGGACAAAAAACAACATGAAATTTTGTGTGAATGGTTGAAAAGTCTAAAGTTTCCCGATGGTTATGTTTCAAACTTGGCAAGGTGTCTAAACATGAGAAAGTACAAATTATTTGGGATGAAAAGTCATGATTGTCATGTATTTATGCAAAGGCTAATTTCAATTGCATTTTAGTAATTGCTACTGAATAAGGTTTGAGAAGTTATAATAGAATTAAGCTTGTTTTTCAAAAGCTTTACATCATCTAAAATAAAGTTAGCTTAAGTGGAAAAACAAGAAAGGGAAATTCCAGTAATTTTGTGCAAATTAGAAGGGATTTTCTCTCCAAGCTTCTTTGACTGTATGGAGCATCTACCTGGGCATTTAGCACACAAGGCTAAACTTATGGTTTCAATTCAATATCGATGGATGTATCCGTTTGAGAGGTAATTACGGTAAATATTTAAAATGAAGTAATAATATGTTTTAATAACAGAATTGTAATAACCTTATTTGCTAATGTAGGTATTTGCATCACTTGAAGAAAAATGTCAAAAGCAAGGCTAGAGTTGAAGATTCGATACGTAATTCTTATTTAGTGAAGGAAGCAAATACATTTTGTTCACATTATTTTGAGCTGCATGTTCACACAAGAGAAAGAAAAGTTCCTCGTAATGACGATATGGGAGGAGCGGGTGATGCTGATGGTAACTTATCTATTTTCACATATCCTGGACAAACATAAGGACATTCAATAAGAAGAATGTTAATAGAGGAAGAAATAGAGGCTGCCCATGGTTATAATTTATTAAACTGTCAAGAGGTTCAACCTTTTGTGCAGTAAGTTAAAATTGATTTTGAAATTGATTATTTAAGTTTTGAAATTTAGTGTTATTCACAACTGAAATACATAATAATGTTTTTAGATTATATAAGGAATGGTTACGCAAGATAATGTCTGAGAAAACACAGGATGATATCAATAAAGAAGTTAGAAGACATTTTCCTTGATGGTTCGAGAAATATGTAAGTTTTCACTTATAATTATTGAAATGATTGAATTATAAGCTTAAAATGTTCAAATGACATTATACTATTTAATATGATAATTTCTTTTGTGTAGGCCTTAGAAAATCCAATAGAGAACAAGTTCATATGTGATCTTGCGAAAGGACCTTTGTGAAATGTTAAATTGTATCTGGTATATTTTGTTAATGGATATAAATATTATACAGAATATCATGGTCATAGCATGACAATAGTAAATAGTGGAGTTTGCATACAGGGAGAATTGATGGATTACTCCGGTAAAATTGTTGAGATACTTGAAATTGAGTACCCTACATTGCCAATAAAGTGGAGTGTGATATTTAAATATGATTGGTTTGATCCAACTCCTAATGTTGGTACAAAAGTATATCGCCGATACAATCTAGTTGAAATCAACCAGCGAAGAAGATTTCAATAATTTGAACATTTCATGTTGGTAATGCAAGCGATCTAGGTGTATTATATCCCTTTTCCCAGCTTACAACGAGATAAGTCAGATTGATTGTTTGTTTGCAAAGTTGAACCTAGAGGTGTTTTTGAAGAAAATGGAAAAGGGGAACAGAGAATTGAAAGTGAAGCGTTTCAAAAAGATGTTTATGAAATAAATGCATCTGTTACATATGACGAGAATGAACCTTTGAACGATCCAAATAATGAACATGTTGAAATTTCATCTGGAGAGGATGAGGAGGACGAGAGATCTAAAGAAGAGCCTGAATTTGATTCTAATTCTTCAGAAAAAGAAGAAGAAGATGATTTTGATTTACAATTAAGTGTTGATAGCGATTAATCAGCACTTAATTTGTGTTTGTAATAGAATATTATATTCAATAAATAAATTATTGAATCAACAATATATCATTATATATTGAATTGAAATTGTTATATTTATGGAATATTCAATAAAATATAAATTTCAGGTTAAAATATCCACCAAAGAGAAAACAGGATATGATGCGACCAAGGTTTAAACCACGATTTGGAGCCAATTACTTTTCAAATGAAACATCACATTCTGCAGCTGCAATAGAATAAGATGTACGACGCTTGTAGATGAGACATCACCTTCCGTACCTACTGCTATACCATCCACCACCCCTATATCAACAGAGATATCAGGGGTAAACGATACGGATGAAGGAGGTGGCCTCCATCCTGGAGCTGAGAGAGTTGATGGAAGAACTTACATCATAATTGTCAACAATCTATAAGTAAAAATACATGAAACACAATATGTTTATAATTAGGTTATATGTTTAATTTTAAAAATGATGTAAATTTATTTTTATATTAGGTTGATTTCGTCTGAACTGTTCTCAAGAAATATGACATCCAAATTCAAGGAGAAGATTGATCTTGAGGGTTATATATGGAAGAATATATCTCAGGCGATAAAGGATTTTTATTAACAGGAGTTTGAGGTACAAATAATATTTTTTTGTAATTAATTTTATACATTAATTAGATAAATATTGTAGGTTATAAGTACTTATCGTATGCTTTTTCTTTTTTTCAAAAAGAATTTTTTTGCAATTATAAATTTGACGCGATTATTTATAAAGTATAGGAGAAACTAGCTCATACACGTTATAGAGACTTTGTTGGTGCTATACACAAGACTGGTGTATGACCTCCTTATATCTTTGAAGAAATATGAAGTCGTTGGTAGCAGTATTGGACATCACTTAAGGCAATGTCCATTTCAGAGCGTAATTCTACCAACAGATGTGGAGGACCGAGGGGAGAAAATCTTCCCCATACACACTAGAGGATCTATTACCTACCACAAGCATGCAGAGAGACTTGTAAGTATCTACACTTTACACTTATATTCTAATTTTTTTACTTTTATGTTTTTCAGTTTAATTTGATGTGTGAATTTTGAATGAAAATATGTGTATTATGGAGAATGATAATGTTATAAATGCCTGGTGCCATCTATGGCTGTGTTGTTGAGTTACTTTCTTTGTTCAACAGGGGGTAAATATCATAAAAATAAATGAAATTCTACCGACATTATTGTAAATTGTAGTTCACTTATAATATTTTATTCTGATGCAGAAAAAGTCTATAAGGAGGAAGCCTACACCCCGTCAGCTCTTTTTGCACACTCCCACTAAGAAGCATGACGGTGTGACCTTCGTCAACACCAGATGTAGAGAACTAAATATATGTGAAATTTATGCTTTAATATTAATGCTTAATAATTATCACTTAATAACATAAACGTTGCCTTTTGGTAGGACCAAATACAAGAAAGCGTTTAACGACAGTCTGAAAATGTTGATGAGAGTCAAATCTATTTTCATGCAGTGGGTGGTAGGGACCGTTGTGGAAGGATCTTTGGCGTAAGTTCATTTGCCAACATATGTTATTCATAATCCTCGACATTTAGTACAACAACATCTAATAGGCGGTCCGCATCCAATGAAGTTTATGAACTTTAGAGCACAGTATAAGCACTGGCAACTCAATTGCAATAGTTGATGGAGTACATAACCTAACTTTATAATGAGATGGATTAGTTGAAAAGGAAGGGCAGCACCTCATCGCAACATTCAAAGCATTCGCATTCACTAAATAAATAGCGTAGTTGTAGTCATTTTGTATGAATTAAATACTTATTATTGTAGATAATAATTTTTTTATTATCAATTAAGATAATTTTTACTTTATATTAGCAATCAATTTTCTGTTTTAACAAATTAAATGTAGAAACAAATCAAAATATTATCAACAGATAAATAGTAACTGTGTAAATTATACATCAATCATAATATTATCAAATAAATTAAATACAGGGAAAATTTAAAAAATATATCAGTAAATTTATCGATGAAAAAACAAAATCCATTGGTAAAATGCAATGAATTAACTGACGGACAATCAACCTCTGTTGGTAAAATGCAGTAAATTTACCAACAACCCCGTTAATATCTATCGGTAAAGTTAGTTGTGAATTCACTGACATACTGTGGTATCCGTAGGTAAGATTATCGATAGAAACGACATGTTTGTTGCTAAATTTACAAACCGAAACAGATTTGTCGTCGCTAAATTTGCTGACAACACAAAAATTATCTTTGCTAAATATAGCAAAGGAACAGGAGCTGGTCGTTGGTAAATTTGCGACGGAAACTCTGTACTCCGTCGCCAATTATTACCTACGGTCGTTTATCTGATGACATGTTCCGTCAGTAAATTCCGTCGCTAACATAGCTTACAAACATAAAAACTTCATATTCTGTCGGTAATTTTCGTTGTTAAATCTCATTTTTTTTGTAGTGTTAATTGATACGATTGATTTGTTAAATTATTTCCAAGACTTGTTACCTATTTAAGTTAAAAGTGATGAAATTGATTTGCTTGAGGACAAGCACTTTCTTAAGTATAAGTGAATTTTGATAAGTTCTAATTATGTTTTGAGTATAATTTTGGGAGCATTTTGCTTGTGTATAGATGAATTTTACCTGATGGTACTCAATATAACTTATATTTTGTTTACATTAATTGTTTTAGGCCCCTAATGAAGAAGAATTTTTTTAAGCAAGTTGGAGACAAGCCAAAGAAGTTTTAGTATGATTTTAGTTTAACGCAGGTTGAAAGTGTACCCATATTCAAAACATGTGTCAAACACAACCCCATATTCTACCTTGTACAGGCAATTAGACAATTCTTTGGCTTGAATAACTTACCACATGAAGAAACATGACTTAGATACAAACATGTGTTCATGGCCTTTAGACCCATGTTTCTAAGATGAACCCTCGGATGTATGATTATATTTTTCCTTATAAAGGAAGTAGTCGATCTCAAAGGCTAAAGTATGAAGATAAACAATTGTGTGCGTGCTTGTTAAAGAAAAAGTTTACTGAACCGACCCGACATGAGAAATCCATTTGGAACATTATTTGTATGTATATGAAAATTCTTGTTGTGATGATTGTGTAAGTGATTCTTTAACTGAAGTATCGAAAGTTATCTTGTATAAGAATTATTATGCTTTAATACTATTTATGACCTATTCTAATCATAGGTTGTTCAATCGATAGTGGTTGGATGTAGCATGAATATATGGAGGTAGTTGTATGATCAAAATATGATTTATTACCTAAAAAATTAGAGAGAATTTTCTATTGTTCTCAATTAATATTGATTTCGAAAATCCTTAGCCAAAGTGGAATGAAATTTTGTAAATAATTTACAAATGTCATTAATTGAATCAATAATTAATGACAGAGAACTAATATGATTAGACTAAAAAAAAGTAGTCATTAATTCCACGCTTTGTCTAATTGAAACATTTTATGATGAAATGATTAAATTATACGAAAAAGATAGATAAAATCACTTTGAAATATTTGGGTGGTCAGATGCATTGCTAGACATCAATCTTGATTTATAATTATAAATTGTTTAATTGGAGAATTAAAGATCAATTAAAAGGAGTTTTAATTTATCTAATTCTAATTATGAATGATGAATTATAATTATAATTTATAATTATTGCTATTATATTTGGAAATCTAATGGGTCACACATAAAGAACAAGTTTAAGAGAGCGAAAATATTTTTAATCAAGTTAGACTTGATTGTAAAATTTGAGAAATTTTATGATTAAATATGAGAAATTTAATAACTAAGGATCAATATGAGATATTGGATCTTATTTGAGCATAACTGATATTTAATTAGAATTATTTGCAATTTTAATTACACTTTAATTGAAATTAGAATTTAATTCTAATTAAATTACTAAAATGTTCAAAACTTGTCATAAATAGGCTTAAGCTGTAATGGGGTTAGCACTTATTGTTTAACCCTTTCTGTAAGAATATAGAGTTCTCTCAACTTGTTATGTGAATATTGTTAGATGTCAGACACTTGTACGATTACGGTAGTTGAGATGGATCGATTTCGAAAACTGTTCGAAGAAGATGACAAGATTATAATCAAACTTCGAAAAAAGTAAGAATTAAAATTCATAAATTCATGCTTTATTATGTTTTAATTTTTAATCATTTTATAAAATTAACGTAATTTTAATTTTTAAAAAATTAAAATACGAAAAAATTTTGTAATTATTTCGCTGCCTGTAGTCGGAATCTGATCCCATGCCTGTAGTCGGAAATCTGATCCCATCCCAATTTTCCAGCATAAAGACGGGTCGGGAAACGCAGAAGTTAGTAGGCAATTTATGTAGATGCAGGAATGCATGCACCAGAGTTGGTTATTACGTTTATTGTACTCTTACAATGTCAATAAGACCATCAATCACATAAAAACCCATCTTTCACCGAAAAGTTGGCCTGCTGTTCTGGGGACTTCAAAAATCCCCATTCAAGTACATAAAAAAATCCTATTGATGGATTCAATAGGATTCTTTTTTAGGATAAAGAGAAAGAAGAAGCGGGTAGCAATTGATTGCACCAGTAGGGTCGAAAGGTTTACATAATAATGATTATCATCATCAAGCTACTTTAAACTCATCAACCACAGTATTGTTGGTCCCTACTTGGCCCTATACTTTTTTTCTCCCGAGGCCCATTGTTGACTCCTTTTCACTGCAGCAGCAAAATCACGGGAAATAGAGTCACGTAAACTCCTTGTAACCCCACCGCCACCTGCAATTAATGCCCCCGAATCATTTTTAAACACATAACATTCTTTCAACATAAAACTTGCCATTTCATTTGTATGCATAAAATTGAATTAAGCTCCATTGCAGTGCATTCATAATACAAGGGAATTTAGCAGTATATGTGTAGATATTTAGCATAGTTTATAGTACATAGTAGGGTAAGAGAGAATGAAATACCTGTTGATGGTGGCCAGAGGCTGGCAAGGGTCTGATAGTGGTAGAGTCGACTTCATCGGTGGGCAAAGGAACGGCTGGATTACTATTTATGAATGGCATCCCTCCTTTATCTGGCACTACTGTTGCTGGTACCGGAGTTGGCGAAGAAGCTGCTGGTTGTTGTGGACGGAAGGGCCATGGGTATGCCGGAGAAGAAGGTATCACACCACCGGAAACCGGTGATGGAACTGGAGACGCGATTGGAGGGAGTTGTTGTGATAGTGGTGGCGGTGACGCTGGAGAGACCTTTACAGCGAGTTTTAGAGATTGTTGATTGCAGGAGTGTAGAGAGCCATTGTGGAATGTGAAGTAGAAAAAACCAAGGCGCGATGGGTGCCACTTTGATGAACAAGAATATGACTGTTAGTTTCAGTTTTAAGAAAGTTGAGACGTGAAAAGGGAAGAGAGATATGAAGAAAATTAAAGTACTATATATGTAGCCATACTTATTAAAATGTCTTTGACTTGGAAAATTGAGTAATTACAAGAACTGGGAGATATGTTTAGAATTACGTCAAATCTTGGAATTATGGGCCATTTCTCGTTGTTAAAAGGTAATTAATGCTTCTCAGGCTTTGCAACTTGTGACCTTTTTGTGCATTATACAAATACAAACTGAGAATATGAGAGAGGGAGATACCGTATAAGAGGTGGAATTGAGCTTGGTGAGAAGTGTTGCTTGAGTGAAGTTGCAGATGTTAAAGGCTCTTTGGTTCTGGAAAATGTAGAGGTTGTAGTGATACTGGTGTTGAAAAACTAGGAAGAATATGGTAAGAAGTAGACAAAGAAAAGGAATGTTACGTTAGTTGGTATCTAAACAAAAGTAAGTAAATCAGTAGACGGTGGAGTGTAAGGACTTACTGATGCAGTCTCCTATGTGAACAATGGGGTTTTTCCATTCTGAAACACCATCTACTAGTATTGTGCTGGATTGAGAAGGTTGAGTAAGTAAAGATAAGAGAGGTAAGAGCGAGAGAAGCATTGAAAAAGTCTTCATTAGCTATTCGGACTCTTGGCTTTGTTGTTTATGAGAAAGTGATTAAATTAGAAAGAAGTGTCAAGACCTTTAGTGGACTTACTGTGCTCTGTGGTTCTCGTGGACATTAATAGGCAGCAGGCACGAGAGAGAGAGAGAGAGAGAGAGAGAGAGAGAACGGATGGACATGGGAGAAAGTGGGCATGGAAAGACTGTTAAAGTGTCAGGTGTGTTGGGCTTTTGATGGGAAGAGATTTGAATGGGATAAACATTGGTATCGAAGATTGTGTTGTTTGTTACTTTTTCACTGTAAAAGCTGGAATGATTTTTATTTATTACTTATATCTTAACCTCACAACTTTAAAATGGGAGTCCAAAAGAATCATATAAGTGAGAAAATCTTGGACTAGCTCTGGAAAAAAAATGATGGGGACTATTATTCTTAAATGATTAGTCCTGTGATTCCGATCCTGCAGTCTAGTTATTTTCTTTTTCTTGGGATATGAGGAATCAAGTTTACTTTTCTTCTATTTCTCTTTCATTTTTCATTTCTTTGATTTGGACTATGCGATGGTGCTCACACTCCGATGTCGAAAAGCATAAATAAGCTGTGTAAAGCACGTCATTTTAGAAACCGAGAACAGGAGCAATGTGCCATCACAAAAGTCTGTTTAAGAGGTCAAGAGTGGGGTGCGGTCCATTTTCTATAGTTAACAAGCTTATGCAAAGAAGTGGCCAGAATTGCAATGGCGGAATTCCAAAATCCAAGCTGTCTATTAAGAAACAATCATAAGCTTCATAAGTTCACAAGCAGAATGCCACAAGAACATTGCATTCAAATGCCACCCAAATTTTCTTTTTATTTTCTCTTTCTTTCTCTAGATATGGTTTATAGTGCAGGATGGCAAGACATTATGGTTGTGGAGAGCATATTCACAAGTATTAGTCGCTCTAGTCCACTGTTTTACTGAGCTTAACTCAATTCATGATGAGTATTACTAGTATTTTCAATGACATCATCATTTTCCTCATTAATCAAACAATGAGTTGATTGAATAAGATTTTTGTGTTGCTTGCTTTACACTTCTCATTTCCTCACACTTAATAACATTAAAGAAGATAAGGTTAAGGATTCTTTGTATATTTTTCAACCAAATATAACATTACACTTCTCTTTCTAGAGATAAGTGGAAGAATGTGGAAGGACTACTAGTTCATTGAAAGATTATAACTTATTGGTATAAAAAAAATATAGTGTTAGCGATTTGGATTTGGAAACTCGAGTTGATTGACTTTCAAATCAAGCTTGGACTCAAGAGGTTTGGCTCGGTTTGACATAAACTAGGTCAGACAAAATATCCTTATTTTGTTAAAATTTAACCAAATGATGTTATTTTGTTTCATGGTTAAAGAACCAATCGACCAAAACAATGTCATTTTCACTCTCAAACCATTTAGTTTTTAGGCTACTTGAATTTGTTCAGGCTTCAATTAGAAATTAGGCCAAACATAGTTTGTAATTAAGATGTTATTCCTCTAAAAATTCAATGCTTGAAATTGTTGAATTAAAAATTTATATAAGTTTTAAAAATAGTCCAAACACTTTTGGTTAAAAGTTTTTGAAAATATTTAAGGAAGAATTTTTTTGCTTAGTCACATTTAACAAATTAATAGTTAGAATTATGACATAAAAGTTTATTTAGGTTTTAAGAATAATTTAAAACATTTACAATAAAAATTTTAAAGAATATTTAAATAGGAAATCCTTTAAATGATTTTTAGAGGCTGATCTTTTTAAAATTAAAAAAATGGAACACTAAGTTCAAATGTTACCTACTTTTATAAGGCATCTTAAAAGTGTTCTAAACATAATCAAGAAATCCATTTCAACACCATTAAATTTTGTTATTAATAATGTTACAGAAAGATTTTAAGGGGATATAGAGAGAAATTAGACCAAATCCGAATGAGTTCATATGCAATAGGAACACCATATCCAATTTTAAGACTTATGGATGGAGACTCTCTAGTGTAAGACAATTAAAGTATCCTATCTTAAGAGACCCTCTTAGATATATCAAAGGAAATCTGGCATCTTATAGGAAAGAAATTTAATAGGGGATTACTAGGAGCTAATGGGATAAACTTGTTGCCTATGTAGAGGAAGGCAAGGACTGACTCGATACTTAAAAGGAAGCTACCTATGAGTGCCCTATAGTAATGTAGGAAAATGTTATTCTAAACCATCCAACATGATTAATTAGGAGATGCCTTGGGTTCATCTAAATCCAACTCCTCTATTAGCTCAAAATTAAACCAACCTAGCTCCCCTCTAGAGGAAGCTTTTATTAGTCCAGGGAGGAAGAAAACTGCCAGGAAATGGTGATTTAAAGGCTTTAAGAGCTAATTAAATCCCTAATGCCATTGTTCACTAAAAATGTTAGGGGCAATAATTACCTTAAAAATAAGTAGTGGAAGATCATATTCAATTAATAAAATCAATGATAGTTAGTGTTTTGGAATCTAAAAATCAAATTTGATAAGCTTAAGTATTAGATTTTTGTGAGCAAGGCATGGAGCATGCAATTAAACCATCAATATCACCATAATAGGAGGATTCTTTCAGCATTTGATCTATATTAGGTGCAGATCCCCCTCATCACAATGACTGATCAACTACTACATATAAAAGTAAGCTTGACTCAAGGCAATGCTAAATTTCATATGTCATTAGTATATCATTCTCACCTATCTTACTGGAGGAAAGATCTTTGGAATATCCTAAGGGTTGTTCACTCATCTATTACTGTCCCTTAGATAGTTATGGGTAATTTTAGTAGTAACTCTAGCTTAAGCAACTAAAACACTGGTCTAAAATATTGTGTCAATGATATTGAAGTCATGGATTTGAGATATGGTGGTAACTTCTTCACCTAGTGTTTGCTTGCTTTATGTTATACCGCAAGTAAACGAGTCGTATATTATAGTACAATTGATATCGATCCCATAAAGATTGAGTATAGTCACCTAACAATTTGAATAACATTTTGTCTAAGGTAATAAAATATTTAATTAACTGAAAATTAAAGTAAACTAACAAACTTGATGATTGTACAAGTAAAATATAACAATGAAATTAAGTTACTCAATGATGGAAACTTAGGAATTATTCTGTCCTTGTTTTGTCTTCCCTTTACCTTGTGAATTCAACTATGCTTGATCTTAGATATCCAAATGTTTTTATTACCCTCTCTTGAGATCCAATCAAGTAATTCTAATTGAAATAGATAAAAATTGAGCTGCAATTTCTAGATTTCTCAAAACTACTCCTAGTTACTCAATTGGATTTAAAGCAATCTTAACGATTGTTAACTCACAATTAAGATCTCTCTTTAATTGCTTATTAACCTGATATTTGTAAGTCTATTAAGGTTCCAACTCTCATTGTGTAACTGCACACAAATATCTCGATTCAGCCCCTCAATTTAAATCAAGTATAAACACAACAAATATCACAAAGCATTAATATATTGGATTCAACAAGGAAAATTCTTACAAAACAATTCAAGAATAAAACCCTAATATAGATTTAACAACCTGTAATCATGTTTAAAACACAAATATTCAAATTTGGCATACAAGGCAATGAAATAGAAAATTAGAAGAGAATGAAATCAACTTGAAGACTTGATCTAAAAAATATGGAAAGCTGGAGTTGATCTTAATGTTTCCAATTTTGATCTTATTTGTGATGTGCAACCTTTTTTTTCTTCCTTTTTTTGGTGTCCCAATCGACTTTGAAATTTTCATCCCTTTGTATAACCTTCATAATATCCTTTTATAGCAAAAACTAGGTTTTTAGAACATACACGGTCACTTACACAACCATGTAGGTAATCATGTATCTCTAAAAACCTCTCAATCATGACTTTACACAGTCACAGAAGCTTACATGGGCATATGCATGGTTGTGTATGTCAACATACATATGTGTGTATCTTCACACGAGCATAAACAACATCTTTGAAGCTCCACACATTTACAGTGACTTACATAGTCCCTATACACAGCCATGCAACTCAAAGATTACTTTTATTCTTCCATTCTATGCCATGAGTTCATATGAATTCTTCCCGTTTTGGTATATGAAGGCAATTATCACCTAAAAATACACCTGAAGCATAATAAGTACCATAAATGCCATAAGACTCTCAAATACTAAGCAAAACACACTAAAAATAAGTATATAAATATAGTCAATTAATCATTTATCAATCATCCCCACACTTAAATATTTGTTTGTCTCCAAGAAAAATTAAATCCAAAAAATAAACAATCACATAAACACACAATCATGCAACATTATAATAATGGTTCAATGGCATCAGATCTCCTAAAATTAACTTAACCTTAAACATCACCTACTCAAAAAGTTCTAACACACTAGCTTATTCCATTTATGTCAATCGCTTTGATTAGAATACACATATCAATCAAAATATTGATATCCTATTTATGCTCCTATGAAACTTGTAAGCATGCACTCATTATTATTGTCAATTAAAGAGGTAAATTATCACTAAGTATCCTTTCATGAAAATTCTTGTTATTTTAAAAGATGAGTTAGTTTAATTTTATTGCAAGCACCGTTTTTTGGATATTCATTAACAATCACTTAGTCTTTTAACACGAAGGCAAATACTTAGACATGAATGTCCACAATTACTCAACTAGGTTATATTTTTTATTTATCTTGGTTGGAGTGTTTTGTAAAGATTTTTACGTGTTGTTCTCTCGATTTTTAGATCTTTGTTAATTAACTGAATTACTCCAGGTCATAAACTAAAAAGTCAATATAAGAAAAAAAAAAGAAAAATAACAAGTTAATCAAATCAAATAAAATAGAAACAAAAACAAAATAGAATAAAATAAAATGGCTAGAGTAATAAAATCTTGACTTTCCTAATATTACTAGTCCCTAGCAATAGTACTAAAAACTTGATTGATATTGTTTTTATATCAATATTAAAAATTAATGTACATGCATGATGTAACTATAACTAGCACAGGTAAGTACTAGTCAATCCCAAGAGGACTTTAAGTATTAGTAAATATCCTTTTTCTATTACCTAAACTATGAATCAAATGTCAGTTTAAACTAAATAAACAAATTAAGAATTAAAAAAATTCTGAACGCAAAACAAAGGAAAATACTAAAAAGAATCAATATCAAATAATAGTTTCTAGGTAATGAATCCCCTTAAGATTCCTTAAATATTAACTCTTTATTATGAAATTATATTATTGATTAATGAATTGTGGAAATTTCTATATTATGTTTCTTAAAACTATTAACAACTAGTCCACTAGTTGATTAACAGAAATCTTCTAGTTATAACCCTAGGATTGTATTATCGATTTATGAATTCCACTATTAGGTTTGACACTAATCCAGAGGATTTATGTCTGCATATCTCTAGTTTTACATATAACTCCTTCCAATTATGGTAAATCTATTCATACAAGAGGATTTTTAATCTCAATCATATGAATTCAAATCATGCATTAATATTATGGATATATTAGAACAAGAATAAAATGCATAATTGAATTGGAATAAATCAATTAATATAATTGCATTGAATAAAAGATCAAGTCATGTTGTTATCACAAATAAGGTTCATCATACATACCTAGACTCTAAACAATTTTGTTACTACTCATAGAAAACAAATCCAAAGATAAATCTACAAAAAAATATTAGAAAATAAAGCAATCATAATTCTAAATATCCCCTTTTCTTTTATTGGCTCTTCTTGCAAAACTAGATTTGATGTTGTTATCTAATAGATCTCTTGATATATTCTTCATGTTTTTCTCATCCTATGATCATAATTGTCACCTATCTAGGTTGCTTATGACTCAAAATTGCTTAATAACTCAGCTCTCTCTAGTTTGTGTCCGCTCATGGTCAACTTACACAAGCATATGAGTGATCGTGTATCTATAAAACCATTTGAATTTGCAACTTCCCACGAGCATAAAGACTTAAATAGGAAATATACACAGTTGTTTATATCAACATATATGAGCTTATATCTTCATATAACTAGAAATAAAGTTTTTCAATCTTCAAACATTTATAGAGACTTACACAGTTACTGTACACGGTCGTATAGGTCCTTAGTTGCTTCAAATCTTTGTTCCATGCAATGATTTCATCTGAATTCTTCTTCTTTTGATCTATGAAGGCAATTACATCCTATAAATGCACTTAGAGGGAATTAACTACCAAATATACATCACAACTTAAAAATATCAAGCAAAATAAGTTGAATATAGGCATATAATTATAGTCAAATAAGCATTTATCACTTTGGCTCCATCTTTAAGTGTAAAGGGAAAGAGCCTCATCTTGGCTACATCTTTCGACAACCCATTATATCTGACTTTGCCACAAATCTCCAAGAAGTTAGCCAAATGAGCATTAGGATCCTTATTGGCTAGTCTATAAAATTGGATGTTGATTTGCAGCATATTCAACAGTGTTGGTTTGATTTAGAACATATTAGTCTGGATTGGTGGCCACATTATCTCTTGTTGATTTACATTGAAACTTGGCCTCATTAAGTCCATAAAGGTTCTTTCCTGTTCTCCTTGATTTTTTTTCTCCACCATTGTTCTTTCTATTGCTTCTTGGCATCTCACTTTTGGAATTTCCCTTTCTTACTTGGTAATGTCTGAAGTTTGGATATATTTTATGTTACTTGAACTCCTTGTGCATCTTGTGTTCATGAAAATTTAATCATATACGAAGAAAAGTATCAAATTAATCATATAAGAAGAAAAGTATCAAATTCTTTAAGTCAAAAGAATTCAAATTGGATAAGATGACAAAATTGTAATCCCTAACAATAGCGCCAAAAACTTGTTTGCTTATTTTATATTATACTATAAGTATACAAGTCACATATTATAGTACAACTGATATCAATCCTATTAGGATTGAATATAGTCACCTAACAATTTGAATTACACTTTGTCTAAGGTAACAAAGTATTTAATTAATTGAAAATTAAAGTAAACTAATAAACCTAATGATTGAACAAGAAAAAGATAACAATGAAATTAAATTTATTCAATGATGGAAACTTAAGGATGATTCTATCCTTCTTTTGTCTTCCCTTCACCTTGTGAATTCAACTATGCTTAATCCTAGATGTCTAAAAGCTTTGATTACCCTCTCTCAAAACCTAATCAAGTAATCCCATTTGAAATGGATAAAATTTGAGAAACTACTCCTAACTACTCAATTCGATTTGAAGCAATCCTAAGGATAATTAACTCACAATTAGGATCTCTCTTCAATTGCTTATTAACCTAATATTTTTTTAAGTCTATTGAGGTATTAACTCTCATTTTGTAGCTTAACACAAATTTCTTTATTAAACTCTTGATTCAAATTAAGTATGAGCATAACAAATATCATAAAGCAGTAATATATTGAATTCAACAAGGTAAAATTTATACAAAACAATTCAAGAATAAAACCCTAATATAGATTTAGCGATCCATAATCATGTTCAAAACACAACTATTCAGATATAAGGCAATGAAATCGAAAAAGAGAAGAGAATGAAATCATTTTGACGCCTTGATCTAGAAAATCTGGAAAGCTGGAGTTGATCTTGATGTTTTCATTTTTGATACACAGTGTATCACCAAAAACCTCTCAATTATGAGTTTACACAGTCAAAGCTTACACGGACACATATATGATCGTGTATGTTAACATACACAAGTGCGCATCTTGACACGGGCATAAATTTAAAGCTCCATACATTTACAGTGAGTTACGCGGTCCCTATACTTGACTGTGAAAGTTGAAGGTTGCTTTAATGCTTCCATTATATGCCACTTTTTCACTTAATTCTTCTCCTTTTGGTCTGTGAAGGCAATTATCACCTAAAAATACACTTAAGCAGAATATGTACCACAAATATCATAAGAATCTCTAATAATAAGAAAAAAAACACTAAATATTGGTATATAAATATAGTCAACTTATTTTTTTCACCTAATGTAAGAAGCAATAAGGAGTATAGAGTATTAGGGAAAAACGTGATAGGGTATTAGTCAATTAGGACTGGCTAATCTCTTTCCCTAATAGCTATGCCTCTTTTGTTAACCCAATGTTCTCGAACCATGGCTCCATCCAAGTATAGAAACTCATCCATATGCAGGTAAAGAAATCAATTTGATAACTTTATGGTAAAAGTAAAAGGGTTAGATGAGGCTTTTCTTAAAGGGAACATGAATTCAGGGGGGTATATATTATTTATTTGTATGAAAAAGCTGAAAATGGTGAAACTAATTGAAATCTCATAACCTTTCTAGATATAAGGATAGTTAAAAAATCATTGAAGATATCAAAGCTAACCTACTTTCTATATAACACTAACTTTACTTAAATCTACGAGAAGTTGTTTTGTTGAAAAAGAAAGAGGAACTTTGAATACCTTTTATTACGTATTAAAAGTCCATAATTCCTTACTAAAGTAAAAAGCTAAAACTTTATGGCTAAAAGAGGGTGATAAAATAGAAGCCTTTTTTCGCAAATCCATCAATGCAAAATAAAAATCTAAATCGAATCTTCTCAATCTTGAAACAGGATGGTAAAATATTTTTCAACTGGAAAAAGATTAGCTAAGAGGCATTCTCCTTCTTTAAGAATACTCGGGAGATAAAAAAAAAGACTATGTTCCTTATCCCCTATCCTTCTAAAAAGCTTCATCTCTAAATAATTTTCAAATTTTGAAATCGTTCTATTGAGTAAACCAATTACTATAAAGGTGAGGGAAGTAATCTTCAGTCTAAGGCTAGATAAAACTCTTGATCCAAATGGGATTAACAACCTTTTCTTTTAGAAATCTTGGCATTAGATCAAGAGGTTAATGATTGAAGCAAGATACTACTTATAGAATTAGGCAAAACCTTCACTACTCTAATTCCAGAAACACCAAAACTGAATACAATTCTTAACTAAAGACCAATATCATATTGTATTACCTTTTATAAATTTATTGCAATGATCCTAACTGTAAGATTGAAATCTATACTAAGGGGTCTCATAAATTGAACATAAGTGGTTTTTGTACAAGGAAGGCTTATAGGAGACAATATACTCTTGACTCAAAAGTTATTAGAGGTTTATAATAGGATTAATTGTCCTAGGAATTGTGCTATAAAAGCAAACTTTCATAAAGATTCTATAAGTTGATACTTCATAATTCATATTCTTGAAGCTGTTAGATATCTTAAAATCTTTATCAAATAGATCCACCAGTGTATATCTACAACCTTATTAGGTGTCTTAGTCAATGGAGTCCTTACTAATCTATTCCAAAGGGTTAAAGGGTTGTAGAAAGTAGACCCCTTATGCCCTTACTTGTTCATTTTATGAATGGAGCTCCTTATAAGACATATTTCTTTCAACATAAGAAATGATCCTAAGTTTTGCTTTCATTCCAAGTGTAAAAAAAAACTGATTTTTTAATCTTAGTTTTGTTGATGATCTATTGTTCTTTTGTAAAGTAGATAGAAACTCGATAGGCTTATTAATGTCCACTCTTAATTTATTCAAATATCTCTTAAAGCTAACACTTAACAAGGAAAATAGGAATCTAATCATCTCAGTAAGCTGTAAATACTCATTTAGCTAGCTCTCCCTTATTTTAATTTTGTAATGTAAGGATCCTTTATTCTCCTATTTAGGACTGCCTATCTCTACCAAAAGTTATTATGTAAGGATTTTGTCCCACTCTTAAAATGAATTTAAAATAGATTGAACAATTAGCATAACAAATCACTAACTTTTTTTAGTCTTATCCAATCGATTAACTCAGTCCTAAGTTCTCTCTACACCTTCTGGTTGTCAAATATATTTATTTCTAAGGGTACAATCAAGGAAATTGATTAGTTACTAAGGAGACTCTTTTGGGGAGGATTAAAAGGAAAGAATGTGATGGAAAAAACTGAAATGGGATGAGGTTTGTAATACTAAACAAGCTAGTGGATTACAGATTCAATCTTTAGTAATCACAAATAACTCTCATTATTAAAAAAGTTTGAAGAATCTTATCAAACTTAGAGGCTCAATTGGTAAAATGGATAAACAATTATTTTGTAAAGGGAAAGAGCTGGTGGAAAATGGAAATTAGACCAACAACCTCTTGGTTTATGGCTCAATTGCTAAAAATGAGGGGTATGGTTTGTATAAACATTCAGTGTAGGATAGGAGGAGGGAACTTGCTTCACTATGGTTTGACACCTGGTGCATAACATGTCCCTTGAAAAATTCATTTATGATATAATCCTTAAGTCATCTGTTTCCTTAAAATGCCAAAGTCAACTTGATTATTCAAAATAAGGAATTCACTAATATGTTTGGGAGTTGTATGCCTAATTAATAAAAGATTAATTGACTATATTTATACACTTATATTGAGTGTGTTTTGCTTGTTATTTGAGAGTTTTATGGTATTTTTGGTACTTATTTTTATTTAAGTGTGTTTTTAGGTGATAATTTCCTTCATAAACCAAAAAGAGAAGAATGTAAGTGAAATCAAGGCATAAAATGGAAGAATTAAAGCAACTATAGAGATACATGTTTGTGTATAAGGACCGTGTAAGTCACTATAAAGGTGTAAAGTTTTGAAGATACTATTTATGCCTATATGAAGAAACATGCCCATGTATATTGACATACACAGCTATGTACATGCCTATGTAAGCTTTTGCAATCGAGTGAAGTTGTGGCTTATAAGGTATTTTGAGATACACGATCTCCTATATGGCCGTGTAAGTGATTGTTTATATTCCTGAAAACCTAGTTTTTACAATAAAAGGATATTATGAAGGTGATAAAAGAGGAGGAAGATTTCAGAGTCGGTTTTGACACTAAAAAATAGAAGAAAAACATAAAGGAGGTTACATATCAAAAAAAAAAAAGAAGAAGACCAAAAATGGAAACATTAAGATTAACTCCAACTTTCCAGATCTTCCAAATCAAGGCATCAAACAAAATTTCATTATATTCTCTTCTTCATTTCATTCCCTTGTATGCCAAATCTGAATAATTGCATTTGAAGATGATTATGAATTGCTAAATCTATATTAGGGTTTTATTCTTTAATTGTTTTATATATCTTTTACCTTGTTGAATTCAATATATTACTACTTTATGATTTTTTTTATGCTCGTCCTTGATTTGAATTAAGAGATTGAATAAAGATATTTATGTTAAATTGCACAACAAGAGTTGATACCTTATGCTGGACCCCGTTTTCGAAGCCCAGCGATCCGAACACGAAGATCAGAGAATGCTAGCGGCATCAAAAGGATTGCCTCAACAAATCCTTAACAAACTAAAATTTGGCGAAGCAGAGCGGAATTGAGCAATATCATCGCAATCAGAGACAAGCAGACAAAACTAAAAATACCAAAGCTGACAGGTAACTCGACTTATGCAGACAGACAACTCGACTTATTCAGACAGACAACCCGACTTACGCATACAGGCAACTCGACTTATGCAGACAACTCGACTTATGCATACAGACAACTCGACTTATGCAGACAACTCGACTTATGCACAGACAACTCGACTTATCTTAGCACGGAGAAATTTTACGAAAACTTCACAAGTCGACTTATAGAGACAAACAAGTCGACTTATGACAGACAAGTCGACTTATACACCTGATAAGTCGACTTACACACCGGACAAGTCGACTTAAACACCGGACAAGTCGACTTATCCATCAAAAAAACTGAATCTGCTACGAGCAGAGCCAAGGATCCTAAATAGCAATTGACAACACAACTAAAACAAATCAATACATCATCCCCAACTCCACTATACTAGAATAAAAGCTTTACCAACTTCATCATTCGCGAACTCCTACTAACACCGATCAAGAGACTATTTCAAGCACTAAACACATCCAACACCATCAATAAGAAACTT
>JAOSBM010000006.1:12010537-12024277 GCA_027568955.1 Erythroxylum tenue
TTGAAAAAGTTTAAGAAATATGGAAGTTCTTCATGAAATCTGGAAAAATGTAAAAAGTTTGAGAAATCAATTATTGTTGATTTTTTTTCAGCCAAGAATTGATTGAATCGATTTAACAATGTTTTGAGAAATAAGAAATTTGTCAGATTTTCTACTGTGAAAGTTTTAGAAATAAATGGCAAAAAGTTTTTGCAAAAATATTTTCGCTTATCGTTCAATTTATAAATATATTATCCACGAGCTTTGTGCTCACCCCCCTTTCATCCCCAAATCTCCAGGTATTCAAGCGGGAGATCGGATGAAAGAGTGCCAAGTTTGATTTTGCATCGTTTGTATTTTTGTGTAAATTGAGATTTTGATAGTGTAAATGGCTTGGTATGCCATTAAAGTGTGCTGTGTATTTTATTTTGAGAAAGTATTATGAATTCTAGACGTATGTGTTTGAGTTAAGTTATGGAATGGAATTTATGTATGATTATGGATTTTGGATATGCAAGTAGATTATGGTTTTTGTTAATTGAATTGAGTTTGCGTTTGGATTCGGATATGAATGGAATGGTGTATGATTATGACTTGAATTGTGGTTTTGAGTGCGGAATTTTGGATTTGAGGATTTTGAAGTGTTAGATATAGGATTGCGTTTCTGCCGCTGTTTGGATGCCGGACGGGAGGTCCGATGACTTTGTGCTGATTGGTTGTGATTTTAGAAGTGTCTGTTTGCCTTTGCAGATTTTTGGGCTGTCCAAAATACAGCCGTTATGTTGCCCGATTTTCGAGAAAATCGGGTAATGGAAAAAGACGAATAAGAATAAGAATATGTTTAAGAAGTTAGTTGTTAAAGATAAGTGTGTAGTTCAATGATGAAATTCTGAGTTTTTGCATGATTAAGAAGAATTAAGTGAATTGAGAATTGCATGAGGATGAGTTTCCAATGGATTGGTTTGAATGAGTTTGAATAAAGCGAATGAAAACAGAAAAGTATGGAAACAAAAAAAATATACCGGATTTTGGTTTGGCTTAGTCTAATGTTCCAACGCAACTTTTCGTTTCCTAGATTTGCGCTTTCGGATGTCGGCATTTGTTTCCGTTCATATCAAAGCGTTTGTTTCGAATTGCTTCCGCTCCGCTCCGCTTCGAATTCGAAAAGAATCCATTCTTTCGATTTCTGCTTTCGATTCTGTTTGCTTCGCATCCGTTTCCGTTTTTTGGTTGGGATCCGGTTCTTGAGATCGGGTTCCAACACTGGCAAACTAAATGGGGCAGCAGATGCACTCTCCCGGGTTGAAGAGAACAGGCTATTGCTTTCAGCCATTTCTGCTCCATTTTGGCTCGATATGGATGTTGTTCGTCAGGAAGTTGAGGAGGATTCCCAGCTCCTCCTTATTCTGACAGCCCTCCAACAAAACCCACATTCAAAACCTAGTTATCACTGCAGAGATGGTTTATTATTCTACAAAAACCGACTAGCCCTTTCAGCAAATTCTGTGCTCATTCCTCAGTTTTTACATGAGTATCATGCTTCTCCTTTAGGAGGGCACTCGGGTTTCCTCAAGACTTATAAAAGGTTAGGTTCCAGATTGTTTTGGTTGGGCATGAAATCTCCAATTCAGAAGTATGTGACAGAATGCATCATTTGTCAAAAAGTATAAGTATTTGGCCATGTCCCCTACTGGACTTTTACAACCTCTGCCTATTCCTCAGCTAATTTGGGATGAAATCTCCATGGATTTTATTTCCGGACCCCCTAAATCTCATGGTTTTGAAGTCATATTAGTGGTTGTGGACCGCCTATCTAAGTATGCTCACTTCCTACTCCTCAAACATCCATTCACTGCTAAAACAGTGGCTGAAGTTTTCATCCGTGAGGTAGTTCATTTGCATGGCATTCCTACTTCTATTTTAAGTGAACGAGATCCACTCTTCACTAATAACTTCTGTAAGGAGCTGTTTAAACTACAGGGAAAAACTTTAAAAATGAGTTCCTCTTACCATCCGCAATCAGATGGTCAAACGGAAGTGCTGAATTGGTGTTTGGAAACCTATCTCCGCTGCTTTACCTTTGAACAATCGAAGAATTGGTCCTACTGGCTAACCTGGGTTGAATACTGGTATAATATCAGTTTTCATGTTTCATCCAGGAAAACTCTATTTGAAGTCATTTATGGCCGCCTACCACCTACCCTTCTTCAGTTTTCCAAAGGGGAAACTCAGGTGGAATCCGTGGAACTAGCTTTGATCGATAAAGATAAAGCTTTGAGACAGCTGAAACACAACCTATGTCGCGCATAGGTTTTGATGAAGAAGACTGCTGACAGCTACAGGAGGGAGGTCCATTTCCAAAAGGGAGATTTGGTTTTTGTGAAACTCAGACCGCATAGGCAATCTTCTGTTGCACGAAGAATATGTCATAAGCTTTCAGCCTATTATTACGAACCTTTTAAGATCATTTGGCATGGTGGGGTAGGTTGCCTATCAATTACAACTCCCTACCTCATCCAAAGTCCATCCGGTCTTCCATGTTTCCCAACTCAAAAAGGCAGTTGGTGACCACTCTGTCAAGCCCTCACTATCTCACGGGTTAGAAATGCATCATGAAGATTTCGCTGAACCAGAAGCAATTCTGGCTTCCCGTATGTCTCAATCTAAGGGCAACAACATTCTTCAATGGCTTGTTCGATGGAGAGCCAAACCAGCTGAAGAAGCTACTTGGGAGGATGCAGATTACATCAGGGGATAGATTCCTTCTATCCACCTTGAGGACAAGGTGCCTCTTGAGGAGGAGGGAAATGTTAGCATTCATCAGTCATGACCCATAGTTCAGCCTAAGCCCATCCAAACCTACATTCGTAGGGCAAGATGGGGAAAGGAACCACTGCTACCATTTAGGCAGGTTGTTAGGCAAACTATCGAGAGTTAGTTATAGAAAGAGATTGTATACAGCAGAGGGAATATAGTTGAAGCATAGGAGAGAGGGATTCATTCACTCATCATCTTTGATATACTGTATTGGTCTGGAGGATATTTTCCAGGAGGAACTACTGTTGTAATTCTATCTAATACGTAAATAATACATTCTTTAAAGTTTTACCTATCAGACAGTGCATTAAAGAAAAACTTAATTATAGCTCTCTGATAAATCTATGAACAATCGTTATCCATTGCCTACAAATAGTGTTCAATAGCTATACTCTCCTCATTTGACAGATTTCCATCACTAAGATTTGTTACTAGTAAGTTTTGAACTAAGGAGAGTCTATTTTTAGCTCCCTTAATCTTCTCCTTAAACCTCCTTACTCTCCTGATCCTAAACAAGATGTTCCTTAGGTTGAGATTAACTGGGATAAATACTTAGACCTAGCATTGCTTTTTTCATAGTGTTAATGATTAAGAAGAGAGTAGCAACGATAGACATAGTTCATTTCATGCATAATCTGGAATCAAATATGTTGTTTATGTAAGGAAGGAACAGAAACAAGGGATCATTTGTTCTTTCTATGCCTTTTTTTCAATGTTATCTGGCATATGATCAGAGATTTTATATCATGGCATGAGGCCTCTAATTCTCTCATGGACATAGTCAAGATCCTATCTGAAGCACAAGCTTCCTCTTCACTCTGGAAGAGCAAGGTGCTATTTCTAGCCTCTTTAGCATAAGAGATCTAGAAAGACAGGCATAAGAAAAATTTCCAAAACAAGGAACATTCTATGGAGGTAGTGTTACAAACAACTATATAGTTGGTAAGGGAGTAGTTCTTATATTGGGAAATAGAACATAGATAAACAGGAAGATGATTTGAATTATGGATCTTACATGGGTTATGCCTCATTCTGATTATAGCCTTTCTAATAGACCCTCAAGCTCTAACCTAACTTGAGCAAACATGAAATAATTAATTAAAGGTAGCTATAGCAAGGAAAGAAGCAGCCTGAGTGAATTTCCTCACCTATGGCTCCACTATTGCGAGAATCATCTCTTAATACTCCAACCCTAATTAGGTAATGTTTAAACAACGATCTGCTGTGGAGTGGGAGCCTTTTCCTTATTTACCATCCAGAACTTTCTTTGGCTTTTGATACGTTGTTGTCCTTTTCTTATATTGTTGCTTTTGATACATTGTCATCCTAAGGCTTGCTATATTCTCTGGGCTAATCAATTATTGGTCGTTGTCTACCTTGCGTCGCCGTTTTTTCATTGGATAGTATAATTACTCTCTTAAATCTGTATTTTGTTCTTATCTATCTTCACCATTTTTAATACAATTACTTTTAACTTTTTAAAAAAACTTCAATTCATGTTTATTATTTTTAAGCATGTTGTAAGCAGATGAACTGCTTAGTACCATAAATCTTAACATCCATTCCTTTGATTATAACTTCCATAAATCCATCCACATTAGCAAGGAAATTATTAAACATGAATGGGAACTTATTTCTAACCTTTTTAATAGGTTATCAACCTTGATGGGAGCGTGATTAGAGAAACCTAAATTGAAAAATGTGGCTTTGCTTTTTGAAAAGGTTGTTAACTAATCCATATTCACTAAGGCTCTATCTAACTTCTTTCGAATGAACCAATTTTAAGCCTACTTGTTGCTCCATCTAAGCCTATGACCTTCATACTTTAATTTAGTTAGCTCCACATCATTAATGCAATCAAACAGGTCTGTATTATAATTAAGTAGATTGCAATTTTCCTCTACCTCAAACCTATAGACAATGGTGTTGAAATCACCACTTATAAGCTAAGAACCTGTCATTAAAGCTTTTATTCTTCTCAGTGAACTCCAAATTTCAGATCTTTGAAGAGTTGTATTAAAACCATAAACAAATGTGACAAAATCAGTGGAATTCTCTATTTTGAATTTCATTTTTGAGTGAATAAGTTGCTCATTTGCTTTTAAGGGTTCCACTTCCAATAGTTCTCCATCATAAACAATAACAATTCTTCCAAAAGCATGACCCTGGTCATTTGAAATCATTTTCCATTAAGAACCAAAATAACTCAAATTATTTAGATTTTCTTTTCTAATTTCAGTTTCTAACAAGAAAAATAACAAAGATTTTTCCTTTTGCACAAAATCCCTTAAAGCATTGAGCTTCAATAGGCTGCTTATACCTTTTACATTCTATACAAGGATGGTCATGTAACAATGCATTTACCTTTAGAGCCTTTTCTATTGCTCATGTTGCTTATTCTATATTGAATTTTCTCAAAATTTTCTTCTTAATAATTAGCTTGTTATTGATCTTCCTTCAGCTATATTATATCTGACATTGATACCTTTCGCATATTCTCAATCTTCTAATACTGAGAACTATTTTGTACTTCTATACTACCATCACTCTCAAAGTTCACTATCATTTCTTCTACTTCCATTCTCACATTGTTTTCTTCTGGACTAGTTACCTCCAACCCCATCAATTCCCTATAGTCACCTTTTTAAAAAACTTTTCTAGTTGGTTTCCACTCTTTTCCTTAAGCTTTCAAGGAGGGTCTTTATTGATAAGTAACCAAGACTTTGTCCTCCTTAAGGGAATTCCCATCTCCTAGCCTTATAATAGAAATAGAATCCTTCATTTCCTTAGAAATCTCTATGATAACACATAACCTAGAAAACATTTCTCTATGATAACACATAATCTAGAAAACCCTACTCTTTTCCTCATGGTAGTATTTTCATCCATGTACATAGGCTTCCTTAAATAACTAGCTAACGTACTTAAACCCTTTGTAGTCCAATATTCTAATGGAATATTATGTATATTCACCCATAAAGGTATGTATGTTCTTCATTTTTATCTTCTCAAGCTCCATACTTGGTTGCCAATTCTGAAGGAAAAGAGGAAGCTGTGAGATATGTCATGGTCCTTCTTTCAATTTTTGAGCTAAAAGTGAATATTATGTTATCATCCTCTATCAGCATTACCTCCTGTATACCTCTTCATTTCTAATTTGTTTGAGTCCACACTTATATCACTTGAAATGGAACTTTTTCCATGAAAAAGCCTATAACTAAGGCTTCCAAGTCCTAGCACCCTCCTGTAAAATTTTGATACATGCAGCCACCATGAGCTTCCACTTAAGTTCAACAAGAGGAAAAAAATGCAGAGAAGTACCCGAGTTATCCCCAATAACCTGTTTCTAGGTTTTTCTAGTTTTTTAACCAAGTTTACAGTTTGCGTCGAATGGGAGAGGATTGAAGTAAGAAGGTAGTGTGAGGAGTTTAGGAATGGGGGATTTTAGTTAGATATGGCAGAAAGTTAGAGAAGAGGGGGGTAAGGAGGGAAAAGGAGGAAAACCTGATTCCATCAAGTTGTTTAAAGGATTCTGACAATGACAGGTATTTGAAAATTAAAAAACTGTTATCATAAACGGTAAAGAAAACTAAGGGTAGCAATTGAGATAAATTGAAAAGACGAGGTTTCCTTTAGTTAGGGAAAACCAATAGATTGGAGAAGGTAAGAAGGAGTAAAGAAGATGATGAGTTGAAGCAAAGGGATGCAGTAGGAGTATGGAAAAGGGTGGAGGAAAAACAACAACAAAATCATAAGCTTAAAGGAATGGTGAATTCGTGAAGAAGAAGAAAGTGAAAATAAGAAAGATGAGGGAGCCTCTCACTCATGGTTGCTCAAATCTTCCTTTTTTTTCCATAAACATCTTATTAGTGATCTTTATAGAATTGGTGTCAAATCCTCCATCCTTAATGGGAGTAAAAACTTTAGATCACCTTACTCTTAGTCTTAAGTGTGAGGATCCTATCTAGAGGAAGTTCTTCAATATCCTCTTAATATCCCTTATTAATTTCTAAGGCAAGTAGAGGTGACAAGACTGGTGGATATACAGATTATTGAGGATTGTAAGTTAGAGTCTTCCTATATATGAAAGAGTTTTATACTTCTATTTGTTGATGTTGGAAAATTGGGACAGGATCTAATCCCACGCATAGTAGAATAATTATGAAACATAATTTGTACTTGTTTTCTAGAGGCCAAGATCACTTAAATTATATAAGATGACTAACACATAAAAAATAATAAAACATGAATCTTAATTCATACCTTATTCTGAAGCTTGATCCTTTTATTATTGTTTCCTTCAAATTGTTTTTAAAATTGACTCATCCCAACCACAGCAGACACACAAATGTCTAATCCGTAATGGTATCCATAGAACGAGTTGAGATAACTCTACAACTATTACAGAGACAATAGAGCGTTAGCTCTTTTAAAGCCTAAGCATATTTATAATAATTTTTTGACACTTTAGTGATTTAATTAAAATTAAATTCTAATTTGAATTAAAATTAGTTCTAATTAAATATCTATTATACCCAAATAAGATTCAATATCTCATATTGATTCTTATTTGTTAAATATCTCATTTGAACCATAAAGTTTCTCAAACTTTACAATGGAGTCTAACTTGATTAAAACACCTTTTCTCCCTTCAATTAGTTCTTTATTTGTGACTCATTAGGTTCTCAAATATGTTGGCAATGAATATAAATTATAGCCTCAAATCATATTTAGGACTAGATAAATTAAAATCCTTTAATTCATCTTTAATTATCTAATTAAAAAATGTAAATCCATAGATCAATATTGGAGTCTAGCAATGCATCATGAAAATTTGAATATTTAGGAATGTCAAAGTAATTTTGACTAAACCTTCTAGGCTTGATTTTCTTGTATAACTAAATCCTTTCATCATGTAATGTTTCGATTAGATATAAATCTTGAAAATAATGTCTACTCTATGAGTCTAATCATATTAATTCTCCATCATTTTTATTTAATTCTATTAATGACATTTGAAAATATTTTCAAAGTGTAATTCCACCTTGGCTAAGGATTTCTTGAATTAAAATTAACTGAGAACTATAAAACATTCTCCCTAATTACTTTAAGGTGATGGATCCTATGTTGATCACTTAACCAGCTCCATATAGTTCATACTACATCCAATGACGACTAAATGAGCTACCTTTGACTATAATAGGTCATAAATAGTATCAAAACATAGCAATCCTTGTGCGAGATACTTTGGAGATCTCAAGTTAAAGAATCACTTATATAATCATCACGACGATAATTTTTATAGATATACAAGTAATGTTCTAAATGGATTTTTCATATAATGTTAATTCAGTGAATTTGTTCTTTAACTAGCACCCACACATTTGTTTAAATATCTCTATACTTTAGTCCATGAGATCACATAATTTCTTTATAAGAAAAAATATAACATGTCGTAGTTTTTTAAGCTTTATTAATGTCCAATATTAATAAAATAGTGACTAGGAACAATTTAGAGATAATATATAAATGCGATAAGAATCTCATAATTATGATCCTGTAATTTCGAAATACACGTTTATCTCATAGATTTTATCATATACATTTGAATATATAAAAGATAAATGCATTTAAATAATTAAATTACTAAACTACAACCAAATAATTAGTTGTAGGGCATAAATTAACAATCTCCTACTTGCCCTAAGCCAATCGTTTAAGTATCTTATACCATATCACCATATGAAGATTAGGCAACCATTGGGAAAGTGGTTTGATAAGAGAATTCTATAAGATTCTCTACGGTGAGCACCTCTTAAATCTTCCAACTTTCATATTAATTATCATCATAATTAAGAGAAATTATCTAAATACATACTTGAGTCTTTTTGCTTGCCTAATGGCTTTAATGTTCCACATTATATGAATGTTTGAATAATACAAGGAAATATACTAAGTTTATTATAGAACTCCTATTTTAAATAATTATTTCACTAAATAAAAATGTATTTTTAGCATAATTAGTAGTTAATAATATTGCTCCGAATATATAACTTAATTAGGATTTACACCTAAGGTTAATATCTGATTGACTTTTTCTAAGTTAGTCAATATTGTAATAATTGCAAGTGCACGACATAGCTGTAGTTAGTACCGGCAAGTACGGATCAATCTCACGAAGACAGTGATTACTAGTAATTACCTTTTTCCTATTATTTATCCTACAAATTGATTTTGGAATTTAATAAAGAAAATAAAATTTTAAACAATTAAAATAAAATAGGCAACGATATTGAATGGAGAATTAAGAATTCACTTAGAAAATTACCGATATCAATAATTAGTATCTAGGTTTTGAATCCCATTAAATCCTTAACAGATTGATCTTTTATTTGGACTATGGAGATTCCTATGGTATGCTGATAACTAACCTTGAGTTTACTTGATTGAATTACTCAAGTTAAAGTTTATAAGATTGCTTTACCGATTTATGAATCCTTCTATTAGGTTTGACCCTAATTTGGAAGAATTATGTTATTATATCTCTAAGGTTGCAATCAAATCCTTCCAATTATGGTAGATCTATTCATCAATAGGATTTCTCAATCTCTATGCATGAAATTAGATTATGATATAATATTCCCGAGTTTATTAGAACAGGAATAAAATACGTAATCAAATCATAATATAACAATCAATCAATTGCATTAATAAAAGAATCAAGTCATATTAAAATATCAAGATAGGGTTCATCTAACCTAAATGCTAACAAGATGTTTAGTTACATGTTATCAAACACAAAATCAAACATATGCAGAAAGAAAAACAAATTGAAAACAATGGGATCATAATTCTAAATCTCTTTGGTTTTCTTCACCTGAGTATTCTTGTGATATAGAAGGTTGATCTTATATTTCAACATATATTTTGATGAATTCCTCGTGTTTTCTGCTTCTTTAGATCAAAATCACTCCTTTAGAACAATCTCCACGTCTAGAATCGCCTTCTAAAGTCTCCTCCCCTCGTTTGCCTCTTGAAAGACGTCTTTTATATTAAATTATAGGGTTTTGGCCGATGCACGACCGTACATAACCAAATTCTTTAAGAAATTGCCAATTTGCATGGTTTAGGAGATATGCATGGGTAGATGCAAGGCTATGCATTTATGTAATTTTGTCTTCTGAATTCTTCTTCTTTAAGTCTGTGAAGGCAATTGTATTCTGTATACACACTTGACGTAAATTAAGTGTCAAATATACAATAAAAGTATAAAATATCAAGCAAAAATACATCAAATATGGGGTAACAATATGATCAATTATGCATTTATCAAATATCCCCACACTTAAACTATTGCTTAACCTTATGAAAAACATATTCAAAATTATAAATCTTACAACATTAATCCATCATCAATCTCAGTCTGTCCATTCATACTGTACATCATCATATCTTATTGAATCAAATTAACATACAATTAAAGTCAAGTTGTCTTAAAATTAACTTCCTAAGCAATATTAATAGTAATCACATCAGCAATCATATTGAAACCAAAAGCATATATCTTATAAGCTCAACAAGGTTTCATTCAATGCACTCAAGTGTTTAGGGTGAAAAGTATGTAAACTCTCAATCAATACATAGTAGAATTCTTACCATAAGCTTGTAATAAAATCACATCTGCACCATTTATGTATAAACTAGAAGAAAAAAATCCAAAGGTCTTTATACAAGTTGTAACGGGGCTTAGGTACGATATGACTGGGATAATAACAAGGGTTAATTTGAAGGAAAATTAGTACACAATATATTCCACGACTTGGTTGCAAATACAAATAGATCCTTTCAATGCAACTTTATTGGTACCATAAAATTATTAATGATTTTGCTCTTTTTTGTTTTGTTTTTTTATCAAAACAATTCGAGCATTTAGTTCCAAAATTAAAGAAATATTGGAAAATTAAAAAATTCAAGTTTCAAACAGGTAAATAATGTAAATAATCTTTAGGGTTCAAAACAATAAAAAGGTCATCAAAGAAAATAGGGTAAAGGTTAATAACTTAGGTTAATAACAATGAAAAAGACTAAGGCTCAACTTGGTTATTCCTAAAAGTAAATTTAAGGGTACGGTATTTTCAAAGAAATAGGCTAAAGCAAGTTGTTGAATCTAAGTTCCTTCATCATATCAATGCTTTAATTCAATAAATGTGCTCTCAATATGCATAATAAAAGAAAGTTCCAGAATCATTCTACTACACAATGAAAACACACATGAAAGAAGGAATTTTTTTTTGAAAATTGCTCTTAGCTCAAAAGCTCACGAAAAAGATTGGTATATACGTGTGTAAATAATATACGATTTCATTTAACTTGATCATCTCAATGAATACTAAAAATATAACTTGGAAAACTAATTTCATCCTAACCATCATAATTTGCATACCAATTCAAATCAATATTCAATAATATAGTAGAGTATTAATGGATAGATTCAACCAATTCAGAATATTAGTTAGTAAGATTTATAATCAGGTTTATAATAAGCTTAAAGAAATCAATTAAAAATTCATTAAACCCATCCCCACAATTAAGTTTGTACATTGTCCTCAATGTACACAAGCATATATGAAAGTGAGACTTGATTGTGACGATTTTTGTGATTTCAGATCTATCCAATGTTAAACTACATCCTTGCAAAATACAAGAAATATGGATAAAAAGAACAAACGAAATAAAAAGAACACTACAGAAAATAACAAAACAAGAGCATCATTAATTATAATGATAGGGAAGACAAAATAATTAATGAAAAGAAACTTAAAAATATACATAAAATAAAAAGAAAAAGAAAGATTATAAAAATTTAAGCATCTTTTGGATTGTATGACCTTGGTTGATCAGATGAAGATGGGTTCCCTTAATGATTCTTGTGTCTAAAAAGTTCTAAAAATTTCTTAGGCCACCCTATTAGACAATTGAATGGATCAAATTATTTTTTCATATCTATATCCATGATAATGTTGTAAAGATTGATTCCCTCTCTTCTTCCTTTCCTTAATGTGTTTCTTCAATGGTTCAGATTACACATTTACAAGTTTATAAAACTTATATATACTTTCACCAACCATCATGTTGGTTCATTTTAAAAGAGAGAGGGAAAAGGTCTTTGACCCATTTGAGATCCCTTTACTTAATATCCAATTACCATCATCTTTGGTTCTTTTCATAGGACTCAAACTATAAGTCACATGGGAAATTAAATATTCTAACAATCTCCCACTTGGCCCATGTTACGACTAGGTGATTTAACAATAAAACTTTAAATTCACACAATATGTGGAATTGATCAAGTCATCCTTAATTGAATTAAGATGATGGGATCATGTCGGTCACAAGTTATACAACATGAATCCTTCCATGTATCACATAATTAACTCAACTCACAAAACTTTAAGTAGGTAATTCTGTAATTGTTATCTCACAAAAAATAATAAGTATTGTATACAACATAATATGGATAGCAATTAAGTGATCAAAAATATATGACTGTAATTAAATTCACAAGTGTCATAACAATTCGAGCAAGACAATTATATGTATATATACATGTCAGAACATTATTCTAACAAGGACTTAGCTATAAGGCCCATCTGTTCAACATGACCAATAAATGTTTTGGGATTCGCTATCATAAGATCGGTACCAATATGTTCAATTGACACTTTATGTTTTTGCACTTCTTCTTTCACAGACAAATACTTCAAATCCATGTGTTTTGCACTCTTTGAATCCTTTTCATTCTTAGAGAAGAAAACGGCTGCGAAATTATCACAATAAATTCTTAATGGTCTATTAATACTGTCGACAATACTAAGACCTATGATAAAGTTCCGCAACCAAAATCCATGAATCGTGGCCTCAAAGCACACCACAAGTTTAGCCTCCATAGTGAAAGTAGCAATGAAGGATTGCTTTCCACTTTTCTATGAAACTGCTCCTCTAGCTAATAGGAACATATAACCGAATGTAGATTTTCATGAGTCTACACAATCGGCATAGTTTGAATCCGTGTAAACTATCACTATGAGATGGGTTGATTTTCTATATGTGAGCATATAGTCTTTTGTGCTTTGTAAATATCTAAGAATTTTCTTTATAGCTTTCCAGTGGTCCATTCCAGGATTTCTTTGATATCAGCTAGCATTTCAACAGCAAAACTGATTTCTGTCCGAGTGCATGTTTGAGTATACATCAAGCTCCCTACTACTGATGCATAAGGAGTAGACTCCATTTCCTTACGTTCCAAATCGTTTCATGGACATTGCATTTGACTAAATTTGCCCCTTTTTGAATTGGAACTATCTCTGCAGAGCATTTTTTCATTTGAAAAATCTTTCTAATATTTTCTTGATATAACCTTTCTAAGACAATCCTTGTGATCTATCATGGAATAATTCAATTCCTATCACATAAGATGCCTCACCCATATTTTCATTTCGAAATTAATAGAGAGAAAATTCTTTACATCATGTGACAGCACGTGTCAAGTGCACTGCAAAATTTACCTGACTCTGCACACTAAAATTTGTAGTTATGGTAAGTCGGGATCGAATCCACAGGGAATTCTTGGTTAATTTTCGTAACGAAATTAATTGATGCAAGGAAAGTATATGGGGGGTTTTTGGATTTCAAACAGTTTAGAAATTAAAAGTAAAATTAAACTAGTGAAAACAAATTAAAACAAATAATCGAAAATGTGAAAAGTGACGAGTATAAGTAAGGTCCGGTTCTAGGGTCAATCTCGGCCTAAGCACAATCAAGCATATTCCCTCATTCTAAAGTCTTTACGATTCTTTTCGAACTATTGATCTGAGACTAATAGAATGCTCTACAAATCTCGGTTTTCCCTTAGGTTGTATTTAATCAAGATATGATCATTAATTA
>JAOSBM010000006.1:12043234-12054032 GCA_027568955.1 Erythroxylum tenue
CCTAAGACATAACCAATGGGTTTGAATACAAGTTAGAATTGGAAGAGCGGGAAAAGTCGTATTGCGTTGGTTTTCCTTTTTGAATTTAAACGAACCAACCGCTCTTTTTTTTTCCAATCTTCGTTTCATGGAAACGACGACAACCACGATAGACTTCTTCGTCTTCTCTTAGTTTCTCCTTTGTATCGATGGATTTGAAGGGCTTAACCAGAAAGCAACTTCAAGCGCTTTGCAAAAAGCATGGCTTCCCCGCTAATAAATCCAATCTTGAAATGGCTCGTCTCTTGGCCTCGCTTCCCATTCTCAAGGTCTATAAATGTTACTTTTCCCCTTGTCATTCCCATTGGATTCTTTTTCCTGTTTATGTCGTTGTTATGTTTAATTTTCTTATCCTTTTGGCCATGTATTTGTTGGTCGTTGAGGATTAAATGGAGGAAATTAAACAATAACTGGAATTTCGTTGTTTTGGATTTTCTTATGTACACCTGCCTTCTTATACATGCTTTGGTTTTGTTGACGTTCTACTCCCGTAGTCAATCTAATGCGTAAATGCCTTTTCTCTTTCCCTTAATCTGCATAGGAAAATGAGAATCCAGAGCCCACTGGTCTTGGTGAATCGCAGGAAGTGCCAAAGAAAGTGAAGAAAGTTAGGTTTAGTCCAGAAATTGAAACGCGTATCTATGAGCCTTCGGGGTATAAACCACGAGGCAGGAGAAGCAGTGCTCGTAATGGTTCATCAGCATCTCAAGTTGTTGAAAATGAAGAGCGTGGTAAATTTTTGAAGAAAGTTGGTACTTCACCACCTGTTATTGGAAGATATAGAACACGAAATTCAGTTCAAAAGGATGCAGATAAGGTTGTCTTGGAGGTGGTTGGGAAGAAAAGAGGTAGAGGACATAAGTCAGAACATTACGCTACTAATGCTGTTACTGTTGTCGATGAGCTGCCTCCAGAATCGAAATCTTTTGAGACTAAGGGATTGCCTAGGACTAGGAGAGAATTGAGAAGTAGGGGGGTAGCGATTGAAGAGAATAGAGAAGCAGGAATGAAGAATCTGAACCTTTCACAGAAAAATTTAACATCCAGAAGTTCAAGGAAGAGAAACGATGGTGAAGAAGTTGTGATGCAACTGGAAACAGATATAAAGAAGGATCGAGGCTATGCACAGGCTAAGCATGAAGTTGGCAGGATGACAAGATCACGGGCTAAGCTTGAGAAGACTTCTGCCGTTGAGCTTCATGACGAATGTGATAAAGTTCTTCAATCTGAAGAAACCGCAGCAGAGTTTGGCAGAAATTATCCAAGAAAAAAATCTTATGTGCCTCGTAAGTTGGTAGGAAGTGAAATCTCCAGTGTGGAAGATGTTGAGTGCGGGATTGTTACAAGGCGATCAAAAAAACATGTGGCAAAGCGTGCACATTCTCAGAGATTGGAGAATGTTTGTCCAGTGGAAAGTGATAATGCAATTCTTGGAGTGCAGGAAGTGTGCGAAGGGACAGTCGATTCTGGTTTAGATAGAAACAATTATCGGCAAGATTCACTTGCTACTGAAAAGGTTGGGATCGGAAGTAATGCCGAGGAGATGACAAACGCGACTAAGAAGCAAGCTAAGAGTTCAGTTCTTGAAGTTCTTACTAAAGTTGAAGCATCTATTGAGTCTAAGAAGGAGATTGAGCATGATGCTGTAATGGTTACCCAGCCAAGGAGGTTCAGATGCAATACTACCATTATTTCCAAGGATACTGTGGCTAATGTAAAAACAAGCTCTGAAGCAGAAGGACCATTAAAGCCATTGCGACAGAAAGTTGACCAAAAAGATATTAGTGCACTTGATGAACCTTTCAACTCAAGAAGAGGTGCCCTTATACAAGATTCAGCAGCAAGCTCCAGCAAAGTGGATGATAGTGCTGTTGTTGAAAAGGTTACATCGTTAAAACGAAAATGTGTGCCACTTCCAGAGAAAGAATCCATATCATTGGGTGAAAATACTCCAAAACATTCCCCTAAAAGTGATTTGGCTGATCTTTCTGCACCCATTTCTACCCCTGGTAAGAAGCAAAGGACACCTGATGTATCCAGATCCCCAAATGTAACGGTGAAGCCTACATTTGCCAAGAACATGGGACCCACAAGAGAACAAATAGTTGGAGACGCGGGCTGCACTATGTCACATGTCACAGACCCAGGAAATTGTGGTGAAGTGGTTCTTAAAAGTATTGATAATAGGATGGGATCCAAGGATGCATCTAACAAAAAGAAAACCAACTTCATTGACGTCTCTGTTTCTTATTCTGACATCAGGGAAGACAATAGTGCCACATCAGGTCCAAAGCAAATTTTGCTTTTAAAATCATTGAAACCAGTAGATTCTTTTACTGGTGTTTCAATCCATACTTCAGGGCAAACTGTGTTTGTTAATGAGGAGCCTGAGGTGGTAGATAAAGTAGATAAATTAGTTGTTGATGATGATAGTCTTGCTAAGGTCAATGTGCCATGCAAGTCCCTAGAGAATTTTGTTGTTAGTTCAGCTGATCAAATCGAGTTGAAGCCAGGAGCTTGCAATGAGCTTTCTCCATCCAATGGTCTGTCATCTCCAAACCAGCATGTTTTCGAAGGTAAACAAAATTTTCTAGTGTCCATAAAAATATTGCTTTTGTTGTTTACGGCTATTGTTTCTTCTGGTGTGACAGTAAATATTCCAATCCCTCCGGGGCCGTGAAAGGACTGAAAATTGATTTTTTGACAGGCAAAAAAATAAATCATTATGCAGTTGACATCAATGATAATTCAAATGGAGGTGGCAAAGTATCTATTCAGGAGCATGGAGTCTGTGATCTACAAGAGTGTAACTCAGATAAAAATGTGCATGAAGAGTTATTTCCTGATGAGATATTATCATTCGCTGCCGAAGAAAAATTTGAGGTGGGTGATAATGCCCTCATCTCATTTGGCAAGAGGCCTATTCAAGTCCCTGAAGAAGACATTGTAGGGGTGGGAAAGTCCTGCAATGGTTCCGAAATTTGTGAAGACAAGTTTTCACCCAATCTTGTTGACATAGAAGGAATCTACTTGAACACCATAGGAGGGAAGAATATTGATGGGATAGAAAATTACAATGCTGCTGATGCTGCTTTACACTGTAAGACTACTTGCTCTTTCCTTCTCTTGCAATTTGTTGGGAGACTTCTTGAGATACTTTATCTTTTATAATTTCAACAATGCCTTTTGAGTGATATGCTATGCTTTTTTTCGTTCTAGACAATTTCTACTCCCGTCCAAAACAGAATAATGAATGTCAGCAAGTTTTGTTTCACATTTATTCTTTGAGTAAATTTAGTATCCTTCAGCCTTTGCAGGAAAACTTAATTGCCATTTGGTTTATTTTTTTGTTCTATTTTTAAAATAAAAATAAAAAATTGTTAATATCAATATAGTTATACTTTTATTATTAATAATAATTACATATTAGGTAAAATTTAAAGATATTTTTTAATTAATTAAATTTATTTTAATATTTTATATAATATTTATTAATAAATTATCAATAAAATTATTTTATTTTAAAATAAATAATTTAAAAATTAAAATTTATTTTAATTATTTAGTCATACTTTATTTGAAATTTATATATTTTGAAGATATTTTAAATTTAATTAAATGTAATAATATTTATTTTATTTAATTTAATGGTGAAAATTAAATAAAATTATTAAATAAAATTAATATATTCATAATTTTATTAATAATTAATATAATATAATATACTATAATATTAAATTAATTATTTATAATTCTTATTAATAATTAATATTTCAAATAGTTAAATAGTATATATTTAGTTAAGAAATTTTTTTGTGGTTTTCATAAATTTTAAAAATTAGAAGAAACCAAAATTAAAAATAAAAGCTAAAAATTTAAATAAACATATTCTTTTACAAAATTTGAAAATAAAAACAGAAAATAAAAAAATAGAAGCACAAACAAAAAGACGTGTGCTTTAATTGAATATATAGAAGTTCAACATTTCCATATTTTGTAGTTTACTGATTCAAGACGGTATAAAGTTTCCTGTTTGTACAAACCATTTAAGACGTCTTATCTTCTCATGCTTGTCTTGAGTTGTTCTTTTCTGAAAACATTTTTAGCTGCAGTCTCTGGTTTAAATCTTGGTAATCCTTTTATTGAAAGCCAACGGTTTCCTTTATCTTTGCGTCTTTTGTTCTAAAAATGTAGCAGATTCAATATTTAATTTTAAGTTAATGGTTTCTACTACCAGCAGCAGATCTCCAAGATCAGCATTTGCTTGGTACAAGTGATAGTCATTCAAACAGGGTAGCTGAACATGAACTTAAAAACTCTGTTTCATGTCCTTGTCATGTTGATACTGCCTCTGAGGAAACAATAACATTCAACTCAAATTTCAATGATGAAATGGGGACTTTGAAAAGAATACCAGTGCATGCCCTTCCTCAATCCTTTGCAGAAGTGATGGAAAATGAAATGAGTGGCAACACCTCTATACAGCAGCAGTTTTCTCATGAAATTTCTTGCCCAAAAGAATGCCAAAATTTCAGAACTGAGAGTGAAGGCAGAGTTATTTGTGGTGATAGTGTAAATGTGATGTCAGAAGCATTTGTTCAGTTTGGTAGTTCAAACAAACATTACAATGAAAACAGTTTTGTGGAGCTCTCCGGCCATGATGCAGTTCAAGGTAAATCCTTTTGTTCTGGAGAGGAACTCTAATGCATTTGATGATTACTTATTTGTGTTCTCAACTATCTGTAGGTGAGTTTTCTAACCAAATAGGATGCGAGAAAAGAATGGAATGTAAAGAAACATTAACAGGTACAAGCATTCGCCGTGATATTGGTTTGGGTAATTCTACTGAAGGTAGTAGAGGATTGACTCAAGAATATGCAGTTTTTGATTTTGAAGGGTCTAACCTTAGAAAAAATGAAAATGTTCTACCACATAACGGAGAGATATTACTTACGGCTGAGGGAATCATCCAGCGGGATGGTAATGCTCTCCTTTCATGTTGTGAGCTGATAACCGAGGTTGTTGAAGATAAGAATGAAGTCATTGCAAAGGGAAGCTCCAAGGATGCAATTCGAGAGAAGTGCGCACTTGAACTTGATGGTGATAATAGAATATACGTGAATGCTTCAAAAGGGGAGGGTCCAGATGGAGTTGAAGATTATTCCACAGCCACAGTTGCTTCAAAATGTAGGGAAACATGTTTTGCTCCTGTGTTTTCCAGCCATTTGTCATTTACAAGCATTATGCGTTCTTCCTTGTCATGCTCCGTAAAACTACCCTTCAAATGTGGATGTTAATTTAATGCACCACCTGTAACATCTGGCATCATATACTCCTCTCCATATGACAACTAGGAAACTTATCAAGATTTGTTCCCAAATTACTTACTTTTTGAAGATCATTTTTGGACTTCAGATATATATTGGATCCGGTATTTAGAAATTTCTGATACGAAGTTCTGAGCATTTCAAACATATTCTTATTTCATGAAACACAACTATTAAAAGTTTCATTCTCTTTTCATTTTGACTTGTCTGAATTTTTCTGATGCAGTCCCCGAAATCAACAACGAAGGAATTTATTTTAATGTTGGTGATATAACAATAAATTGTGACGTGCAACGTCAAGGTGAACCTCTTTTCTTTGCTTTTTGTCTTTTACAGAAATATTTTAGGACTTACATCATTAACTTTATAATCAAACTTTCTATTTTTAGTAGATAATCAGTTTGATGTAGAAGCATCACCAGTCACTAAAACCTCTTCAGTGAGAAAAGCTGAAGCTTCTTCCAATCGAGCTCAAAATCAGGTTGATAAAACAGCTGGGAAGGTAAAGACAACTGAAATGAATTATTTGGATGGAGGAGAAGCTGTGACAGTAACCCATGCAGAATCACGTCTTCACCCGTCTTCAGTGGAGGTGCAAAATGAAAGCTTTGGCAATGCACCAATAGAGGAGAATCCCATTAATGGAATTTTGTGCCAGCGACACTCTGAAGATTTCAAGGATGGGAAGAGAGGAGAGGCTGAAGGATTACTCTCTGAAGTATCGACTTCATTCACTAGTCAGGATCTGCCTTTTCAGGTTTCCCGTGAGATCAGAAACACAACTTCTGGCATGAACTGCTGTGACGATATAGTTAGTTGTGCATACAATCGAAAGAACTCCGAAGAAAACAACTGGAGAGAGGATACTGCAGAAGAGTATTCACACTGTGGAGACAAATTTTTAAAATATACTGGCACAGACCAATGTGTCGCGAATGCAGTTGTTTCTTCGGACTGTGAAGATCTTAACCAGACACCAATTGATGCTGGAGAAATGACCAATGGATGGCACAGTCAAAATCTTAGTTTTGACTGCACCCAGAAAAATGAGAACACACCCATGATTCCTCTTATTAAGGGTGATAGAAAGGAAGCTAGGGGAAATTCTTCTTCAGAACCTTTTGGTAATTTCTCTAAATCTTAGTTTGGCTCTACCACTGATTCTCATTCCAAACCTATAGGATTTCGTGTCTTATGGATAAATCTTGTAAGTTGAGGTGCTATTAAATCTTCAGTTTCAATTTTCAAGCCTCATCTAAGAAACCACGTTTATTGGAGAATGACTACATACAAGTATCAGTTTTACTTGTTCTTAGGATATTTTTGTTAGTAGGGTACCAAGGTTATCTTATCTACACAATAGATACACACACTAGCACTGCGGTAGTAGCAATTTCTGAGGTATGTGACCTATGTACTGTCAGTGAGAGTTCTTCAGAAACGTATGATAAATCATGGCTGTAGAATCATAACCCTTCCCAACAAATGAAAGTAATCAGTAGTAAAATGGCGCATATCAAGAGAACATTGTAGGAATTTCGAACTAGGAAGTAAAAGATGTTTACACCTTTCCTTTTTGGGCCTATTTAACATTAATGTCTCTCCTTCCTGCTATGCCTGAGCATATGTGCTAGGCAGAAAAAAAGTTCAGTCTGACATTTTCGCATATGGCCACCCAACTTGTGGTGTTGCCCTTTTCTTTTTGGATTTTGTAGAATGTGTTCCTCCATGTCAGATACTACCTGGCAATGCTAATCAGATTCACTTTCTTTTAATAACGGAATGTTTTGTTTTGTAGTTTGATCGACATAAATCTTTGATTATTTCATTTACTTAGATTATAATTCCAGGTTTTAATTATACCTGCATAAGTTGCTATCAAGTATGATTTCACTAATTGTATTAACGAGGGATTTTATCATCTGTTACATTTTTGTTGAATGTTATGTTGTATGATTCTGACTTCTCTTGATTATAAAGTTGTCATGACATTGTTTCCAGGAATTTATGGCTATGATTAAGATTATGGTTCTGGTTGTTGTATTAACACTAGCAATCTAACTTGTTTTTTAATAGACTAGCAATGTAACTGACATTGGACTTTTCTGTATTCCATAGGTAACAATGCTATAATGAACGAAGGAAGTAGCACAATTTCACGAGGGATTGGTAAGAAACAACTTAATAAGTTTCCTGGGGCGGAATCTGCTTACTTTGATGGAATTGAATTCAAAACTTCAGCAATGCCAAGTAGCAGTGGACGTACACACAACTCTGAATTGGCGGAGAAAAGAGTTAGTTTTCATGCCTTTGACAAGAGGGCTACCCCTAGGAATGGCTCCAAAGATTTTGTGGATGCTGAACAAGCATCCAGTATTTCTTCATCAACCTGTAGAATGAAAGCAGGTTGTCCTACTCTTTCACCTGCCATTTCCTGTCATGACGGTAAGTGCTTACTGATGTCACGTCTCCAAGTCAAGCTCTGTGTCCTTTTATTACCCAAATTAACAGTCTGCCGTCTATTTATTGTTCATTCATTTCAGGTCCTTCACTTGTTTTTAATATTACCTAGTATATCCGTTAAGTTAACAAGTTTACATTCTTGAATGTTCTTTCAGGATTTTCCTTGTTCACCGGCTGGGAAATAAATTTGTTGCAAGGAGCTGTAGAGAATGCTCATACATCCGTTGGTGAGGGAAATAGAAATCAGCTGGAAGGCAAGGATAGTGAGGGTTCCTTGACGGGGAATGAAAATGGTAGCGTAAGAGTTGATGAACAAGTTGAAGAGCATGTGGCTAAAACAGTCATTACTTTCAACAGTTATCATATGTGGGATGGGGGTATGCCAAATGTTTTGCATAGCGTATCAGCTGTCAACCAAGAATTCACTGAGTCGCAGAGTAACGATTCCATGGATAAGTCAGAAAATTCCTTTATTTCCATGCATGAAGTAGATGTGCTGGAAGCTGCAAACACAAGTGGTAGAATACATGATAATGCTGAAAAACTTGCTACAGGGTATGATAGCGATAACTTGAAAGAATCTGAAATGACTTCCTACCCCAGTTCTCAAGAAATCTTTGAAAGTGTAGTTGCAAAGGAGAAGGAACTGTCTGTGACAACTAGCAGAAAGGCGAACATGTTGGAGAAGTTGGGAATTAGAGAGACATCGGTACCGGCTATTCCAGGAAAGAAATCACATGAAATGCCCCAGGTTGTCCGATACTCAAGTTGCAGTGAACAAGAAGTAAAAATCACAACTGAAATTGCATTATCTGCTGATAGCACTCAGGAAACTTTTGGGATTAGCTCAGGTAATTCTACAATCACAAGGCATAACGCCGTGGTGGCTTGACTATTGACGTTCCATTATGAGTTTCTATTTTTTTTCTGAGTCTGACCTAACCAAATGAGACATTGTCTAATGACTGTAGACAAGAGAAGAGATCTTGTTATAAGGCTTCAGACACCACACATTAATTCTATGAATATGGTGATGTTATCATTTTCTTGTAACGAAGGATTAACTACCTCCTTTTCTTTGCCATGTATACAACATTCAGAAGAAGAGCTTGAAACACTGAACTTTTCTGATTCCATCAATGATTGTGATCGAAAACAGGTTATTTCTAGTAACAGAGGTATGGTTGTTCGTCAGATTTTACTCTCGGTTATTGAACTAAGCGGTTTATTTAAAAAGTGACTTGACTCTATGATTGTCTTGTAGGGAGTATTCATACGGAGATGGGTAAACTCCGAGGGACAGATGACATGGGAGAAAGTGGTGCTATAGATCTATCAAGTCCACAAAATAGTGGAAAAGATCCTCAACAACTTGGTACAGGCATATTTGATGAGCCGAGTAATGCTGTGAATGAAGTAGCTTTGAGAAGAGGCGCTGATAGTACAATTTCAAACCATCCGTGTGAGACTACGAGCGGGAGCCTCTTTAGACAACTTGAAGGAGCATGTTGCTTACCCAAGCATGGTAATAAAGTTCCCCCTTTTTCCCACTTTGACTAAGATACAGGTAACAATAATCTCTATTTTCCTTGGTGCAATAATGAAACAGAAAAAGAAGCTTATGTTCAAGATCATCACCAACTTTGCTCACGAGAGGTGATCTTGGAAGAGACTCCTAAGCGGAACAATTCTAAAGACAGGGTGACCAACGTAGAAAGCGAAGATGTTGGAGAAGGAATGGGGTTGAATGAAGTGTCAACACTAGATAAGTTAATGGAAAACCGATATGCTGGATTAGCTAGTTCAGTTATTGACCCAGGTAAACTCTTAAGTTATTTTAAACTGTCCTTGTGTGTAAATTTTTTTGTCTACAATTGTAAGGCTTAGTCTCCCAAGAGATTATCCACTCACCGATAATAGTTTATTGATGTCTAAATATCTCAGACTCAACTCCTGAAGCTGATGAGAAGGGTAAGCTAAATCTGCTATCATCTCAACAGACAAGTTCATATGTGAAAGGAAAGGAAAACAGCAAATTGTATGCTAAAAATTTTAGTTCTTCAACGATGCAAATTAAGACAAGTCTGATGCAAAGTGCATCTCAGAAAGAACAACCATATACGACAGCATCAAAAGCATCGTCACGGAGGCGGCCTTTGGAGGATCTGACGAAGAATTAGGTTCTTGTTTATTGTTCTTAAACACTTTGTGTTGCTTTGTAAGTCGATACGAGCATATCTCGCATCTAGTCAGTGTGAAATTAATTTGGGATTTGTTAGGAAGCTCAGACTAGGAGAAGTAAGCGCCTCTGGTTTTGGTATAACCCCTCTATACCACTTCTACATGTATGGTTTGGTATCTATACTAAACCAACGACTTTATCACTTTCTTGGTGCTTAGGTTGTGTTGATAACTTCTAATAGTTTATTACCGAGTCCTGAAGATGGTATGTTAACTATCGTTCAAGTCTTTTTTCTCTGTTCTTTTACCTTAAACCATTACATGGCAGCTCAAATTTGTGCAGTGACTCTTAATGCAACGCGAACGTTCGGTAAACAGACGGTCGCGAATGCCCAACTTGGCCATGTCCGGGTTACAAAAGCCGTAGTGTAATGGGAACAGTTGGTACTTGGGTTTAAATTACAATTTCGAACTAAAATATTAATGTTTTTAATGGAAACGAATCTAAATCAAGAATCTAAAGTATGTTTTATTTCTTGAAATTTCTTTTACCAACTTAACATCAAATTTTAATATTAAGGTTCGATGAACCCAACATAAAATAACTCAAATAGTACGCCAACATTGTTTTTGAACACACCCAATCATATTATAATTGATAGTCAAGGAATTGGTAAAACATTTCCATTAATATTTTTAAAATGGAAAAAACACACTTCTTAAGCTGTAGCCAAATTACCAATGTTTTAACATTGAACCTTTAATTGCTATAAAATATATTTATAGCC
>JAOSBM010000006.1:12057100-12074579 GCA_027568955.1 Erythroxylum tenue
TGCAAATGCCAAGTGTTGGAGGTATGTTCTTTGATTTGTTTATGCTCTAAATAGAATGGATCTGGGTTGTTAGATGTGTTTAATGATGCATTTAATGTTAGCACCTCCAACTAACATCTTCTTCATATCGAAATGGTGATAGAACTGGATTATGTAAAGGTTGTTTTCATTCATCGGTTTGATATACGCTCCCCACATAGGACACCACAAACTCAGCAACGTTCTTTCTAGCACCTCTGCATTAATCGCTCTTTCGCCAACCAATTTTCCCAACAGACACAAATCATAGTTGATCTCCTCCATTTGGATATCTTCCGTAGGAATCATGAACTCAGCGTCTTCTTTCTCTCGGATAGAAAGTTTCTGCAAACCTGCTTCCATGATGCTGAAAAGAAAGATAAAAAATCAGAGTGTAATTGACTTCCAAATCTCACCGTGCACATTCAAGGCAGGACCAAAACTTGCACTCTTGAGAGAGAAAATGAGAGGCAAGACTTCCGTACTTTGATTTGTATTGTTATTTTAATATTTATATTAGACTCATATTTATTTATTATTAATTAATTATATAATAATAGAAATTGGTGTATTTTTATTTCAATACAATATTTTATTTTTAATTATTCTTGTAAGTTTTATTTCTTATTTATTATATACCGGTTTTATAGCGGTTCACTACTGGTTGAATCTCTAAGCCTTAAACCTTTCCTTCGACCGGTTTGATGTCCGGTCCGAATTTTAAAACATTGCACAAATATCTTCAGAAAAAATATCACTTCAAAACAATTATTCTTTTAATAAAATAAATCATTGTTATATATTTAAAGATCTTTTGGGTGAATCAAATCTGCTAATTGTTCCACCCTGTAAGGCAGTCTACATGATATGACAATTTCAAGTCTGATACATGAAAATAACACGGTGAAAATAAAAATAGGAAATCGTTCATCAATAGTATAAATTTCCATGTCATATTTCCTTCTAATAGCCAGAAAACTCAATGCAGTACATATAGATGTCAAGAATTAATTTACATACCAGTTCATAGTTGCTAAGTTAGCAAAGTGCATAAAAGCCCATCAAGAGTTAAACTTTTCTATAAATAATTTACATAAATTAATGTTAACTACAATAACAACAACTTAGAATAACTTTCCAGTTTTAGTAGATAAAATTATTTTTTATTAAAATAAATAATTTAAAATTAAAATTTTATTAATGAATTGATATTTATTTTTAAAAAATTAATTATTAAATCAAATTTATTTAAAATTTATATATTTTGAAGATATTTTAAATTTAATTATATTTATTAATAATTATTAAATTTGTTTCATTTAATTTAATAAATTTAAATAATATTATTAAGAGAATTAATTTTAATTAATTAAATATATAATATTGAAGTAAATTATTCATAATTTTTATTAAAAATTAATATGTTAAATAATTAAATAATATATCTTTAGTTGGTAATATATCAAATTGTAAAAAGTCATAAATTATTATTTTTCTTTTTCTTCTTTTTCTTCATCATCTTATTCTTTTTCTTATTATTATTATAACAAAATTATTATTTTTCTTTTTCTTTTTCTTCTTCTTCTTTTTCATCTTATTCTTTTTCTTATTATTATTATAGCAAAATAATTACGTAGATTCCTTATGGATATTTTTATGTAATACGTCCTTAATTTTATTCCCAATTATTTGGAATAAACTTGGACTAGGTAAAGATAAGGGTGATGACTTTACTTATTTTTCAAACTCAATGAATAAGTAAATTCTTAAATTATATATTATGTATGTTTTCTTTAATCAAACAAGGGCATAATCTATTATTAAGAATAAATTAGGAATAAAATAATTATTTCAGTCTTGTAAGAAAACTAAAATTAGAATAGCGCTTCTCTAAAATAAGAATTTATATGTTTTTTATTTTTATACATTTATTCTATTTAATATTAAAATTTTAAATTTATTTTCTAAAAAATTAAGGTTAGACGGGGTCCACCCCATGTATTGTAGAATGTAGAGACTAGAGACGTGGGAAGGATGAAGAAGTGGGAGGAGATAGGGTAATGGAATCGGTACAAGTTGTATGCTATATTTATTTTGGGTGGTTATTAATAGGATAAGATGAAATCTAATATTATTTTATTATTTAAGAGTAGAGTTTTTAATAAAATAAAAAAGAATGTAATAAAAATAGAGAGTTTTATATTACAGTTTATTTTATCTTAAATAGTAAAAATAAATTATCTTTAATTTGAGAGTTTAGGATATAATATAAAATAATAAATTATATTATATTATAAATTATTTTTAAGCAATATTTTACTATATTATATTATGATTTATTTTATTTATTTTAAAAATAATTTTTTTAATATTATATTTTTTAATATTTTATTTTATTATAAATTATTTTATTTTATTCTATCCTGTTAAAAATTTAACGAATAGCCTAATTAAGAACCCAACCCACGGTATATTGTCGGATTCCAATTCCGCATTACAATTGCACGTTATTTCCTTTTTCTCTACAGATTGCACAAGCCGAAGCGAACTTGTTAAAGTTGACTCTCTCTCTATTCAGAACCCAAAAAGAAAAAAAAAGAAAAAAAAAGATGCCAGAGGACAAGGAAGTGACGTCGAGTTCACTGAGTCAAGGCCTGACTCACCCCGACCCGGACCCCGACGACCGCCCTAAGTCTCCTCCTACCTCTCCTACTTCCTCCGCTCGCAAGGTTAGTGCTCTTCTCTGTTATCTTTGTCCCATTTCTAGCCTCTTTTTCTTGATTTTCAATTTTGCTATTAGCTATAAAGTTTTGATTAGAACTGGAGTTGGTTAGTAAATAGATAAGACAGATTGTTCTTAGTTTGTAGTTCAAGTCTTAACATGGTGAATAATTCAATGGGGGTGTTAGTTCCCTCCAAAAGGAAACAGCAAATAGCTTCCACAACATCAGATTTTGAGAGACGTTGCTAACGTTATTTTGTTTTTCGTCTTCTCTACTAATACTAAATGTCATTTGGATTTTTGTTTTCCATTTTCAGGCGTCATGTGCTGTTCTTCAAAGTTGGGTTTCCAAGAAGTTCATGAGTGGATGGTAATTAACCTAATTTCCTTTCCTTTCCTTTGCTTTTGGGGAATTTTTTTTTCTTAATACTTTCTCCTTTTTGCATTTAGATCATCCGTCTCTTTTCCAACATAGTTTAAATGATGCAATTGCAGTGTTGTTCTCTTCCCTGTTGCTGTTACATTTCTGGTCACATGGTGGTTTATCGAGTTTGTAGATGGTTTCTTCAGTCCAATATATGCTAAACTTGGAATTGACATATTTGGTAAGCATTAATCAGACGTTCTTTCTACTTGATATTTAACCACGTGACAGCAAGTTACTTCTCAATTTGACTTGAATAAAGTGATCTTGAGTACAAATCCTTACCTGGGGTGAGTTGGGGTCAGGGTAATTGGAGGGTTACTCCTATTTTGTAACCCCTTTATCATGATAATAAGAAGGTTGATCTGTATGCATCATGTTTATGATTCTTGCTTTTAAGGTTTCACTCTTTTCTAGATATCTCATGCTAGTAGTTTTCTTCAAGTATTTTTATTCATAACAAAAATTTCTCAATTGCAAAAGGACCTTTTCATGATTGATTCTGTATATTTGTTATTAAATGCTGTGAATTAAGAAAAGGGATGGGAATAGCTTGCAGAAATCAGCAGCACTCACTCCCTTTATATACTAGATTTCATATATGGTAAGTTACAATTATAATTGTAATCAAATCAAATCATAATTCCTAAAGATACACGTAATCCTTGAAGATACTGAATCATATGAGAACCAGATCTTATTCTCTAACACTCTCCCTCATGCTGGAGCATATATATCATAAGTTCCAAGCTTGTTACACAGTTGTGTTACACGACCTCCAACCAAGACTTGGTAAATAGATTAGCTAATTGGTCCTCAGACTTCACATGAGTGTTCCTTATCACATTTTGTTGCACCTTTTCTCTGACAAAGTGATAGTCCACCTCAATATGCTTTGTCCTTTCATCAAAAACTGGATTAGAAGCAATGTAAATGGCTACTTGAATATCACACATTAGCTTCATAGGTTGTGTTAGTTGAAATCTAAGTTCCTGTAGCATATATTTTACGCAGACAAGTTCTCGAGTTGTATATGCCATGGCTCGATATTCTAATTGTGCACTTGAATAAGAAACCACTGTTTGCTTTTGCTTTTTTATGAAATCATATTGCCACCAATAAACATGCAATACCTTATAGTAGATCGCCGGTAAACTAGCCCAATCAGCATCACTATATGCCGAACTAAGCAATGCCCATGGTTCTTATATAAGAGTCCTTTTCCAGGATTGCGCTTGAGGTATTTCAAGATTCGAATAATTGTATTCCAATTACTTGTTTGAGGGGACTACATAAATTGAGTCACCACACTTGTATTGAATGGAATGTTAGGCATGGTAACTATAAGATAGTTTAATTTTCTAATTAGTCTCCTATAGTTTTCTGGATCTTTTAAGAATTTTTCTTGGTCTGCATCAAGTTTGAGATTGGGATCCATTGGACAATCTACCGGTTTACATCCCAACAAGCCAGCTTCTTTTAGGAGATCAAGAGCATACTTGAATTGGGAGAGACAAATACCATCTTTAGATCTTGCAATTCGATTCCCAAAAAATACTTCAATAGACCAAGATCTTTTGCTTGGATTAGTTGTTGCAATAATTTGTTCATTCTATGAATTCCACTTTGATCATCACCAGTAATAACAATATCATCATCATATACCATCAATAGAATGTTGCCAGATCTTGTTTGTTGATAGAATATCGAATGATTGACAAATTTCTTCGCAACTGAACTAAATCGTCCAAATTATGTTCTAGAAGATTGTTTTAAACCATATAACGATTTTTTCAATAGGCACACTTTCTCAGACTCCCTTTGAGCAACAAACCCCAAAGGTTGCTCCATATAGATTGTTTCTGCTAGATCACCATGGAGGAATGCATTTTTGATTTCAAGTTGGTAGAGAGGCCAATAATAAGTTGCGGCTAAGGAGATAAACATACGAACTGATGCCATCTTTGCCAGAGGAGAAAAGGTTTCAAAATAATCAATACCGTAGACTTGTGTGGTCCTTTAGCAACAAGATGAACCTTGAGTCGTTTGATAGCCACAAGTGTCTTAATAGTATATACCCATTGACAACCAACAATTGAGGCATCAGGAGGCGTAACAAGCTTCTAGGTGTCATTTGACCATAAAGCATCAATTTCCTCTTGCATAGCTTGTTTCCACCCAGGGTTCTGTATAGCCTCTGTTATACTCTTAGGTGTAGACACAGAATCTAGGTTTGATAGAAAAGAACAGAGGAGGCAGACACATAGTTATAAGGAAAAAAATAGAAATCGGACAATGGTTACAAGATTGTTTACCTTTCCTTAAAAGCAATAGGCCAATCTAGATCACTGTTTTCTGGATATGGTGACAAATTAGACGCTAGAGGAGATGACTCATGCAAATGACCATCTACCATTTGACGAGGTCGTCGGGAATAAACCTGCAAATCTACTTGAGATAGTTGATGAAGATAAGAAGGATTGGAATTGGTTGGTGAATTGTCAAAACTTTTAGGTGAATTATCCAAGGAGTTGTCAAGAAGTGAGGGTAAATAATGATGGAAGTTTTTGGCATCTTGACTCTTAAAGAAGTATGCAATGTTCTTAAAGAATGTTAGATCTGCGCATACAAAGAATCTTTTAATTGAGGGACTATAATAATGATAACCTTTTTGTGATCTTGAGTAACTGAGGAAGATATATTTGATGGCTCGTGGAGGTAATTTGTCAATTCTTGGCTGGAGTTGGTGGACAAAACGGACACATCCAAAGATACCAGGCTGAAGAGGAAACAAAGGGGTATTAGGAAACATAAGAATACGAGGGATCTGACCTTTGAGAGTAGTAGATGGCATTATGTTAATAAGATACTAAGCGGTGAGGACATCATCACTCATTGAGAACCTTCATCTCAGTCAGTAAGGTTCTAGCAACTTCTATGACATGCCCGATTTACCATTTTGTTGTGGTGTGTCATGTGTGAGAATAAGAAGATTGGTGAATCATACCACAATTTTTTTTTGTAATATTGAAAGGATTTAGAAAAATATTCTTTGGCATTATCATTTCTGAGGATGTGAATAGAATAACCAAGTTGAGTTTTGATTTCAGAGCAAAAGGATTAAAAAATAGAAAATAATTCGAAAATTTCTTTTATTAGATATAACTAAGTCATTCTAGGTCAATCATCAACAAAAACAACAAAGTAATGAAAAACAAGTTTTGAGGTCACACGAGATGGACCCCAAACATCATAATTAACTAACTCAAAAGAGCTTTCGACTCTATTATTAACTCTGGATGGAAAAGCAACACAATTATGTTTTCCAAGTTGACAAGACTCACAATCTAGATGAAGATTTGAATTCAAATTAGGAATCAATTTTTTTAATTTTTGGATGGATGGATGACTAAGGCGACTATGGATTTGGAGAGGTGAAGTAACAACTGAGCAGGCGATTGAATGATTGTCAAAATAGTAGAGACCTCTAGATTCACGCCATCCTTCAATCATCTTCTTTGTCTTCAAATCTTGGATAACAACATAATGAGGGAAAAAAGAGACAAAACAATTTAATGATTTGGTTAGTTTACTAACAGACATTAAGTTGAATGAAAATTTTGGAATATATAATATTGCTAGTAACGTCACTGAAGGAGAGGGAAATGTAGTACCAACCCCACTTATACTAGTAGTGGAACCATTAACAATAGTAAGTTGGTGAGAGTCTGGTACAGGGGTAATTTGATCAAAAAAAATTTGGATTACCGGCAATATGGTCAGTGGCTCCTGAATCTATAACCCAAGGTTTAACAGAGGACGATATATAAGCTGTGTAATGGTGAGCAAATGATGCAATTGGTGTGATTGCTTGCTTGGCCGCTTTGACACCGTAGAAAAGTTGCATATTCTTCTTCAAATACTAATTTGTTTTCACTTACTAAGGCAGAACCACTAGAAGCCTCCATAATATTAGTAGTCTGGGAGTGCTTCGAGCACACCTCTGCGTTTAAGTGCTAGCAATAGTCCTGAACATACCCATCCTTGCTATAATCGTCACATTTCCTTTGAGCTCCTCTGCCCTTCCTCTACGTCCACCACGACCACCTCAGTTACTTCAACCTCCATTAGCTCTTCCACTATTGTGAACAGCGAGAGCAGACTTGTCACCACTTACTTGTGTTGGCGCCTTCAAGGATCAAGATATGGATGAATATATCTTAGCAAGTGATGGAAGTTCAGTGCCACCTAGTATCTAGGCCGAATTGGTTCATATTCTAGCCTTAAGCTAGCCAAGTATCTCAGCACGAATAATTTTTCTATTTCCTTTAGAAGTTGATCCTTTTTTGTCGTTAACGACTGGGCTGCCAGATGTTCTAAAAATAGATTCTTTATTTCTGAAAAATACTTGGTCTGATTCTTCTCTCCCTGCTCACACTTGAACAGTTTCACAGATAAATCATATATACGAGTAACATTACTAGAAAATAAAAGTCTCACATACTCCTCTAACTCCTTTGCTGATCTTACATGTTGGCATGTGTTAGCAATATTTGGCTTCATGGCTTTCCAAGGATTGTTATTATTTGATTGTGATGTTGTTCCCACTTCTTATACCCCGATGACTTAATATCTAGAGCTAGATCCATGATATGTTTGTATCTACCTAGGCCCTTGAGATATGCAATGACTACCTTCTCCCAAGTAACAAAATTCGTTCCATTCAATTTCTGATTTGTGATTTTTTGAACCATAATGGGTGGCTGTCCGTTAGTATTGTCGGTTTTAAAGTCACTCATGATATAATCAATACAAAAAGATGTTAACAAGAAGACAAACTTCAAATATCAACAACTTGTGCAACAACGAAAGAGGGAATATGACTACAACAAAATCAACAACGATGTCAAACATACAAAACCAATTTCCAGCAATTAAAGACGGAAAAACCCATCACCGACTATGGTTAAAACACACAAACCCAATTTTCAGCAATTAAAAGCAGAAAAAACATATCACCAATAGGTTTTTGGAGTTGGTGCGGTTCAGTCCATAGTAGTAGGGTCAATAGAGTGTCATTGCCCACTAATTGGTTGGACAGCGGCTGCCGGCGGCGCGTGGGACACTCATCGGTGTTGCTTCTTCCTTTGTCTTGGTCGTCGGTGGCTACTTGAGTTGCTTATGGGGTTAGATTGTTGAGGTTAGTTTTATTTTTGTGCGAAAGGTTTGAGTATGGGTTCGGTTGTGAGAAGAAAAGGAACTAGAGGCAGGAATTAGAAAACCTGCTCTGATACCATGCTGTGAATTAAGAAAAGGGATGGGAAGAGCTTGCATAAATCAACAGCTCTCACTCCCTTTATATACTGGATTTCATGTATGGTAAGTTATAATTATACTTGTAATCAAATCAAATCATAATTCCTAAAGATACATGTAATCCCTAAAGATACTGAATCATATTAGAATCAGATCTTATTCTCTAACATTAACAAATTGGTTTTCCCTTATATGTTCTTGTGCTTACTCCATTTGTCCATGATTGTGCTATGATTCTTTATTACTGTGAAACACTTTGGTCTACGTTGTATCCTCATGTTTTTACCATGTAAATAAACATGTCATTTTTCATGTTTGATTAGTTTAATATGCCAAATCATTTCCTTTTTTGATTTTTGGAAGTTCGACTTTTTGTAAATTATTGTTGATTGCTAGACATTTATTTTGATGTAGGTCTTGGCTTTGTCACTTCAATGCTTTTTATATTCTTTGTTGGCATATTTGCTTCATCATGGTTGGGTGCCACTGTTTTTTGGATTGGGGAATGGTTCATTAAGAAAATGCCATTTGTGAAGCACATATATTCAGCGTCTAAGCAAATTAGTGCTGCCATTTCTCCAGGTGATTCTATTCAACTTTGTTGTGCTTTTGGTATTATAAAAAATGAAGTGGTAAAACATTCTATTGTCAAATATTATCTCTCTCATCTTGCAATTGTCACGTGCACAACATAAATGTTTGCTTTCTTTTGCTCTTTCCTAGCCTTTCCTTTGTCATTTAGTAGAGAAGGAAAAATTAAAATTTGTGAAGGAAATACGGGTAATAACTTTTGCTTGTAGGGCATAAGAAAACAAGTGTGGCTACATTATCACACTCTAAGTTGGTTTTGATAAATTGATGACTTAAATGAGTGAACAAGTGTAGAGAATCCCATAATAATAGATAGTCCCTTAATTAAGGGATTATCCTTATAGAGTATCCTTAGCTGTAATATCTAGCTATATTAGGGATATTTCCAAATAAGGAGTCTTCCTAATTAGGAATACTCCCATAACTATGTACCCTAGCTCTATATAAGCATAGCAGTATCTGTACATCTTTTTTCATCCATTGAATAAAAGTCAGCAGCTTTTACAACAAGTACTGAATTGATCTTTTAATTCCGTTCTTAATTCTTTAATTTGTTATCTTCTATCATGCAGACCAAAATACAACTGCCTTTAAAGAGCTTGCAATTATTCGTCATCCTCGTCATGGTGAATATGCATTTGGGTTCATCACATCAACGGTCATCCTTCAGGTATTTGCTACTTATCTAGCTAAAGCTAAAAGATCTTCTTAATCAATTGTTTGGTTAGACTAGTTGCCAAAACTAAGTAAAGTCCAAATAAACAAAAAACCTTCCCCTTACTTGATGCTGTAGTATCAAAGTACATAGGTACATACTTTATTTCAAGGATTTTTTTCCCTCTTGTTTTTTCCTTCGCCTAGATTTTTGTTCTATAAGATATCAATGGAACCATCTCAAAATTGAAAAGTGTTTATAATACTGACTTTGGCATAGTTTAATTGTAACTTCTTTTGTTTGAGTTTCTTGTTGATATATATGGTTGGTCTAGAGGGATGATGGCTATCAGGAGCTATGCAGTGTCTATGTCCCAACGAATCATCTTTATATTGGTGATATATTTCTGGTCAATTCTGATGAAATCATAAGACCAAATTTGTCCATTCGAGAAGGCATAGGTTTGTTTTCTCATATTTTGTTCTATTTAAATATGCTTTCTTACTCTTTTTATTTTCAAATAGGGTAACCAAAAAGCTGTGAGAGGATATTACTATTTACTTGCTAGCATTTAAAACTAAAACTTGTTAATTGTAAAACATAACCATAATTATCCATAATTGCACTAATGTAACCTAAATATTTGCATTCATGTTTTAGCTTTCGAAGCGTACCTCATGCTCATGTACTGACAGGCATGGATCAGACCATATGTGTGACTTATGTAGGATAATGGTATTTACACAGGAAAAAAGAGCAATTTGAACCCTAATATTTGCACTAAAATTTAATTTGAGTCAACATTTGAGAGTGTTTAAAGAGATTTCTAACGTTTTAGATATGTTTAATTTAAATCCTAAATTGATGGAACCTTAAAACTCTCTTAGGGTTCTATAAATTTAAAAAGAATTCTAACGTTTTAGATATGTTTAATTTAAATCCTAAATTGATGGAACCTTAAAACTCTATTAGGGTTCTATAAATTTAAACCTACGTGGAACCTTTATATTATTTGTTTTAGGCCCTTTTGCGAGGACATCCCAGTTGGCAAGGGGGTTCCACAACTATGCCCCTCTTGCTCCACAATTTGCCAGAAATTTACTCATATTATGATTGTAAGGCTCCAAATTCTGTAAAGTAGTACTTGCCTCATCTTTTTCTCTAGAAGAAGCCCAACCTGTTTCATAAACTATTATTTCCATCTTTGGAAAACTAACCTTTTCAAGAGCTACAAAGGCTACATCAACTTGTGCTTTAAACGTGTCGTCATAATGCATGTTAGTTTTGTATCTGCAACAGTTGTTCAAAATCCAAAATATTTTCTTCAATTGCAGCTAGGAACTCCATGTATAACGTATGATTTTTGTTCTGTTTTGGGATAGAATAATTATCTCCCGATTTTTAGGATATTTTAGATTTCATGAGATTGATAGGAGTCAAATCTCATTTGTATAAATTATGTAGAGCCTAGGATAAAAAATGATTTAATTTAGTGACCATTCAGCCTTTTGTTCATGGTATCAGAGTAGTTACTCTTGGGACCTTCTTTTTGCCAACATTCATTGCTGATCTTTTCCTTTCTTAGGCCTTGATTGCCAATATTCCTTGTCCTTGTTGCAACCTTCAACATGTTAGAAATTTCAGAAACCACCCTCCCTACCGAATTAGAAGAGACACTAACTACTCAGCACATGGGGGATCTGTAGAATATCCAAGTAGCCTACAAGCTTAATGGAAAAAATTACTTGAAGTGGTCATAGCTTGATCAAACATTTCTCAATGGAAAAGGCAAGATCAGTCACTTGCTTGGAATTGGACCAAAAAAAGGAGACTCAAAATTTGTTGCTTGGGATTAAAGAATGCCATGATACTTAAAATAAGCGACACTAGCATGTTCTTACCAACAGCTAAGGACATATGGAAGTAATCTTCGATAGACCTATTCAAAGGCAGGAGATGTTGCTCTAATCTATGAATTCAAAACAAAGATTTCAGCTACTAAAGGAGGTAACCTTTCTATTACAGAGTGTGACAACCTTTCAAAAAATCTATGGTTAGGAAACGAACCAGTACTGATGTGTTTAGATGTAGTGTGGTGAAGATGTAGCCACCTTGAATAGCTTTATCAAAAAGGATAGAATTTATGATTTTCTTACTAGCCTTAATGTAGAATTGGATCAGATAAGAGTTTAGAATTTTGGGAAAGTTAATATCTCTGAATGAGATAATATCACTGATTCAGGCTGAAGAGAAAAGAAGAGAAGTTATGTTGGAGCCAAAAACAGTAGAAAGCTCAACAATACTATTTGCAAAGATGAATAATAAGAGCGTCACAAAAAATAAGGACTCAGTCTGGTGCACATATTGTAAAAAACCATGCCATATGCGAGGTGATTGCTTCAAACTTTATGGGAAGGGACATGTCCTTAATCGGAAGGGAGGATTCAAAGGAGGTATAGCCCACTTCACTAATGGGAAAGACCAACCTTAAGAAAAATCCAACAATGTTGATGCTGGAGATTTGAAGAAAGAAAAAATAGGCAAGCTAAGAAACCTTCTCAAATTTTTTGAAAAATCCTCTACTACTTGTCCATTGGCTCAATCAGGTAAGTGTCTTAATTCTTATGCTTTGAATGCCTCAAGTTTTTCCTCCCCAAGCTCTTGGGTCATAAACTCAGGAGCTACTGACCACATGACTTATAGCCTAACTAGATTTAGAACATATAACCCATGTCCTAGAGGTTGAAAAATTATTGTTGTTGATGGATTTCCTATAACTGTTGTAGGCCAAGGAACACTAAATTTAGCTGATTCTTTGTCTCTACATAATGTATTACATGTCTCGAAGCTGTCTTCCAATCTCTTGTCTATTCATCAAATTACCAAAGATTTGAATTACAAAGCGACTTTCTATCTTGCACACTGAGTTTTTTAGGATTTGGTTACAGGGAGGACCATTGTGCTTGCTAAGGTGAATAATGGAACTATTACCTTGAGGACATGAGTGGAATTATTACCTTGAGGACATGAGTGGCAATAAGAACAAAAAGAATAAGCTATTTCACCTGCTTATCAAGTAATCTATCTTCCAATAAATCTGAATTTGTCTTCATCATTACCACCTTGGTCATCCACTATTTGTTTTTCTTAAAAGTATGTTTCCTTCACCTTTTAAGAATGAAAATGTCGGTAGTTTCATTGTGATACATGTGAATTTGCTAAGCTAGTGTCGTTTCCATCAAGTAATATACGATCCACTAGCCCTTTCTCTTTGATGCATATTGATATATGGGGGCTGCCTAGAATATCCAACATTTCTGGTGCTAAATGGTTTGTAACATTCATTGATGATTGTACGAGAACTACCTAGTTATTTCTTATGAAAGAAAAATCAAAGGTGAGCAGTATTTTTCCAATATTCCATAAAATGATTTGTACACAATTTGGAAGTTTAATTAAAAGAGTAAGGTCAGACAATGCAAGAGACATAAAATAGTAAGGCCAACCACCAATTGTTGATTGGGAAGAGATGAAGCTAAAGTTATAAGAAAAATACTTACCATTTTGTTATTAGGAAGATCTCCAAGATCAACTCACAACACTTAAACAAGGGATTATGTCCGTAACTAAGTGCACGGAAATATTTGTTGAACTTTCTATTCGATGTGAAGAGATGGAGTTGGAATGACAACTTATATCTCACTACAAAAATGGCTTAAGGGTAGAAATTCATATGGAGCTAATAATGCAAAGGATTTACAACCTTGAAGATACATATCACTTGGCTTTAAGAGCGGAACATTACTTAGGACAAGAAGTAACTAAAATGTTTCGAAGTCAAGCTAGGGAGTTTGGCATGAAGCGAACTACGGTAGTGCAAAATTTTAGGCCAACACCTAATGTATACAAGTTTTCACCACAAAACAACTACAAAACTTCTCAAGGAGCTGAACTTAAAGACAAGGTCATAGCTAAAACTGGGGCAAAAGGAGGCAGTAGTGAAAAGTTCTTTCGATGCAATGGGAGGGGCTACTTTGCTTATGAATGTCCTAATAAAGGTTTGCATGTGATGGTAAGAAGAGGAAGAATCTGATGAGTATGTGTGTGAGAACGAAAATGGAGAGGGGTTGGAAGGAGACTCTAGTGACGAACTAACTAGTCCTACAAATCTTAATGTAGTGAGACGCATACTTACGACCCTTAAAGTGGAAGAACAAGAACAATGGCTTTGTAATGCTATTTTCTTCACTTAAGTTAGACGCAGAGATAAAGTATGCAAGCTTATCATTGATGGAGGAGGTAGTATGAATGTGGTATCGGAGAACATGGTGAAACGAGTGAATTTTCTCACGGAAAAACATCCAAATCCTTACAAAGTTGCTTGGGTAGATGATAGTACTATCCTAGTTGCTCGAAGGTGCTTGGTGTCTTTCAAATTAGGATTCTATGAGGACTCTATTTGGTATGATGTCATTCTTATAAAAGTATCTCACATTTTAATTGTGTGACTGTGACTTTATGATCGAGATGTGCAGCACTTTGGAAAAGCTAACACCTATCAGTTTATATATCATGGAAAGAAGGTAAGTTTGAAGCCTATGAAGATAGACAAGGTAGAAAAACAGAGAGGAAGTAATAAGACAACTATAAATGCCAAGAAATAACCTCTTAATGTCCTTAAGGAGAGAGAATTTGAAGTGTTTAGCAAGGAAAAGGGAATTGTGTTTGCAATGTTAGTGAGGGAAGTGACAGAAACAACACTTGAAACACACTTTACCTTAACAAAAGAAGTGGGAGAATTGTTAGTTAATTTTCCAAACCTTGCACTGGATGATTTACCAGGTGAATTAACTCTTTTATGAGATATTCAACATGCTATTGACTTGGAACTTGGATCCACTTTGCCAAATCTTCCAGCCTATTGCTTGAATCATATTAAGAATGAAGAGCTGAAGAGATAGGTAGAGGAGTTACTGGAAAAAATATTTGTTCAAGAAAGCCTTAGTCTGTGTGCAGTTCCGAAACTGTTGACTCCTAAAAGGATGGAAGTTGGCAAAGGTATATTGATTAAGATCATAATAAGTATAGATTTCTAATACCTCGCCTTGATGGCATGTTAGATATGGAGCTACTATCTTTACCAAGATAGACTTACGAAATGGATACCAGCAAATTAGAATCAGACCTGGAGATAAATGGAAAATGGATTTCAAGACTAAAGATGAACTTTACGAATGATTGGCAATGCCATTTGGACTTTTTAATGCACATAGCACTTTTATGAGAGTGATAAATCAAGTGTTTTGACTATTTATAGGCAATATTTGGTGGTATATTTTGATGATATATTAATATACAGCAAGACTAAAGAAGATTACTTATTACATCTACAACAAGTTTTGAGAGTTTGAGGCAAGAGAAACTTTATATCAACTTAAAGAAGTGTTCTTTCTTACAATTAAGTGTTGTATTTTTGGGTTTTATTATATCCTACAGTGAAGTGGAGATGGATTTTGAGAAGATTGGGGCCATCCTTGATTGGACTATTCCAAAGGATGTGCACGAGACATGGAGTTTCCATGGCCTATCAACATTCTATAGGCAATTTACTCGTAATTTCAGCACCATAATGTCATGCATTACTGATTGTGTGAAGAAAGGACAGTTTACTTGGTCAAAGGAAGCAATTAAAGCATTTGAAGAAATCAAGAGAAAGATGACTAAATCTCACTTCTAGATTTTTCTAAGGCATTTGAAGTTGCTTGTGATGCTCATGTGGGAATTGGAGGCATACTTAGCCAAGGGGGACACCCAGTTGCTTACTTCAGTGAGAGGTTAAGTGAAGAGATCAAACGATATTTGACCTATGACAAGGAATTTTAGCAGTAATACGTTCTCTTTACAATTGGCATCATTATCTCTTATACAAGGAATTTATTCTATATTCAGATTATGAATCTCTTAAACACTTCAAATTCTGGAAGAACTTGAACAAAAGGCACGCCTTACGGCGTGAATTTTTGGAGCAACTTAACTTTTTTTTTATCAAATATCAGATAGGAGTTGAGTATAAGGGAGCAGATGCATTGAGTAGGAAGATTCATTTGCTTAACACTTTAGTCGTAAAAGTTGTGGGGTTCAATAAAAAAAGAGATATGCTTTAGATTCAAAAAATTACAACTGGACAAGGAAACCAATACTTTCCTTTTGTGATCCATGATGACTCTCTTTTCAAAGGAAATCGACTTTGCCTACCTAATATTTCCATAAGGGAGTATGTGATTTGGGAATTACATGGAGGAGGAGCAGCATTTGCCCTCTATGTGCAAATAAAAATTAGAAAATCCTATTTGATTGCATCTTTCTCGAAGACACTTTGGAAGAGATAAAATCATCGCATTGGTTGATTATGACTTTTATTGGCCCTCTTTAAAAGCGGGACATGTCTAAGGTCATACAGTAATATCGAACATATCAATTAGCTAAAGAAAACCCGTGCCTTATATAAACCATGGCAGGACATAAGTATGAATTTTGTCTTGGAAATTCCTAAAACTATAAGAGTTTATGATTCTATTTTTGTGGTGATGGATAGGTTTTTTCAAAATAAGTCATTTCATTCCATGTTCCAAGACTTATAATGTTGTCCATATTGTTAAAATTTTCTTCAAAGTGGGTGTACGTCTCTATTTATTACCTTTAACCGTCGTCCCTGATTGTGATGTGAAGTTTGAGTTATTTTTTGAGAACTCTATGGAAAACATTAAACACTAAGCTTCAGTTTTCACATTCTTTTCCTCCCTAAACCGATGGACAAATAGAGGTAGTGAATAGAAGCTTGAGGGACTTGTTAAGATGTTTGGTTGAAGACAATGTGAAAAATTGGGAGCTAATTCTTCCTATGACAGAATTTGCATACAACAGTTCTATAAATAGGTTTAACGGTTAGAGCCCTTTTGAGATAGTTTCCAGAGTTCAACCAAGGAAGCCTATTGACTTAGTTCCTTTACCCCAAACAACATGACTTAGTGTTGAACCTGAAGCTTCTGCACAACACATGAAGGACATCTTTGATGTGATATGACGGAAGATAATAACCTATAATATATCTTATAAGAACATGATCAACATCTTCAATTGTTGGAATTCAATGAAGGGATATGGTGATGGTTAGGATTCGTCCAGAATGTTTTTAAAAAGAGAAATATAAGAAACTTTATTTATGAAATGTTGGACCTTATAAGATCATCAAGAAGATAAGTGATAATGTTTATGTTTTGAAATTACCAAGTGGCATGGGAATAGGTCCTGTCTTTAATGTTGCGGTCTTAACTATTTATCATGAACAAAATGAGCAATCCCTTAATGCAACTGCAAGACTTCCCGCCACTCCTCATCTTAAAGATTAAATAGAGGATGTTATTGATGAACAAATTGTAGCCACAAGAGACGGAGGATGTCGATAATTTCTTATCAAATGGAAAGGAAGACTAATTTCTGACAGTACTTGGATTCTAGAATTAGAATTTCAAAAGTTGAATCCGGACATATATGGACAGTATTTATAACGTTCTACGTCGAGGATGATTTAGGACAAGCAGAGGAGAATTGACACAAAAGAATTTAAAATATATAAAAGAAATAAAAGAAGATTAGTTAATCACAAGCTTTAATTTGCTGGGATGAGGATTGAAAATTGAGTTGACATTAAAGATAAGGGCTAAAATTTAGATTGTGTTAGGATTCTTTATTA
>JAOSBM010000006.1:12088127-12101185 GCA_027568955.1 Erythroxylum tenue
CCGACCAACATTTTCAGCCTCTAAGGTTTCCAAATTTTGACTTGAAGTCGGTAGAGGGTCAGTTTTCACTGTTTCTTCAAGATGGTATTTTAATCATAACTTCTTCAATTCTAATTCAAATTGAGCATTTTCAGTGGCTTTAGAATCGTTAGAACCGAGGGAACGAATTTATTAAAAAGCCAATCCAAATTTTTCTATTCGAGTTTTTCCCTTATTGTGGTCGAGGTGTGTTCAGTTTTGGGTCTGCTATGCTTGTATGGGTCCGAATGTTGGGCCTCGGAGACGAGGTCCAACATGCATAAGGAGTTAAGTTCTCACCAAAGATCCAAGTATTTATTTAGGCAATTCTTTTAATTATGATGATAATTAAGATGAAAGTTGTAATATTTAAGCAAATACTCATTATAGAGAATCTTGTAGAATTCTCTCATTAAGCTACTGTCTTAGTAGTAGTATAATCATCATATATTGATATGGTGTGAGATATTTAAACAATTGACTGAGTACAAGTGGGAGATTGTTAGTTATATCCTAGAATCAATCGATTGGTTATAGTTTAGTGATAAAATAATTTAAAGGCATTTCTTATCTTATACATGTTTAAATGTATATGATAAAAGTCCATGTGATAATTATACATTGCAAATAAATTATAATAGTATTATAATTATGAGAATTATATTGCATTTATGTATTATCCCTAAATTATTCCTAGTCATTGTTTTATTAAGATTAGGCTATGGAGATACTTAAACAAACATGTGAGTGCTTGTTAGAGAACAATCACTAAACTGACCCGATATGAGAAATCTATTTTGAACATTATTTGTATGCCTATGGAGTTCTCATTATAATGATACTATAGGTGATCCTTAGACTTGAAATATTCAAAATTATCTTGTATAGGGATTACTTGTTTTGATACAATTTATGACCTATTTAATCATGGGTATTTCAGTTGATAGTAATTAGATGTAGCATAGATAATATTCATCACCTAAAGTAATTAGGAAGAATGTTCCCTTGTTCTCGATTAGTATTAATTCAGAAATTCTTGACCAACGAGAAATGACGATTTGTAAATAGTTTACAAATGTCATTAATTGAATCAATAGCTAATGACAAATAACTATTATGATTGTACTAAAAAGAATAGACATTAATTTCATGTTTTGTCTAATTGGAACATTGTATGATGAAAGGATTGAATTATACAAAAAAATCATGCACAGAAAGGTTAGTCAAAATGATCACTTTGACATTCCTAAATATTTGGGTGGTCAAGATACGATAGTAGACGCCAATCTTGATCTATGATTATAAATTATTTAATTGGAGAATTAAAGATTAATTAAAAGAAATTTTACTTTTTCTAAATCTAGTTACAAATTAGAATTAGAATTTATAATTATTGCCAACATATTTGAGAACTTAATGTATCTCACATATAAAATGGGTTGAAAAAAGCAAATATATTTTTAACCAAGTTGGACTTGGTTGTAAAGTTTGAGAAATTTTATGATTAAATATGAGATATTTAATAAATAAGTATTAATATGAGATATTAGATCTTATTGGGGGAATAGTTAGTATTTAATTCAATTTTTTTAATTCTAATTAAAATTTAATTGAAATTAGATTTAATTTCAATTAAATTACTAAAATGTCCAAAACTTATTATAAATAGGCTTAAGCTCTAATAGAATTAGCACTTCTTACTTAACCCTCTCTGTAAGAGTTAGAGACTTCTCTTAATCTGTTTTGTAGATATAATTAAAGGCCGGACATTTATGCAGTTACAATGGTTAAGATAAATTAAGTTCGGAAATGGTTTGATGATATGACAAGAAAAAAAATCAAGCATCAGAATGAATTAATACTCATGCTTTATTATTATTCATGTGTCAATCATTTTATAGAAGTGATTTTATTTGTTGAGAAATCAAAATACGAAAAGGTTTCGTAATTATTTCGCTAAAGTTAGGATCTGATATATTCATGATTTCCCAGCGGAAGTTATATAACCCACACTGCTACAATAGGCTTATGGATTCACCCATATTTGTTTCTGAAGGTATTCCACCACCATCTTGTCCAAGTGGAAGGCCTTGGTTAGAACACCGGGTTTAATGGGCGGATTTGCTCCGAAAATCGCATTTGCTACTGTGACAACTCCTGGGTTTTGGCTGCTCAGTGCTGCAATAGCAACTGCAGGAGTTTTTCCAACATTCCACTGGAAGTGAATGAGACCAAATGGAAACACAATCACATCTCCTGGATATAAAATTTTGGAGAATAGGCGATGATCTGGATTCGATGTGACAAAACCTGCATAGAGTTTACCCGACAACACTAATAGTACCTCTGCCGCTCGAGGGTGATAATGAGGTGGGTTGAGACCACCATACTTAGAGAAGTCAATGCGAGCCAAAGATAAGCCATTGGTGTTAAGTCCTGGTATCTGGTTAACATTTAAGAGAGTGACATTTACTCCAAGTTGATTCGAGGTGTTTCTCGGAAAATTCATCCCCGAAAACATAAAATCTTCCGGGGTGACATACTTGGGATTCTTGCAGAACTTCCCATTCACGTACACTGCACACCAAACAAATGTTAACTTTTCTTCTTAGGCAAGAGTCCAGAAAACAAAAACAAAAGACTCTTTTCACTTCCATTCATATATAATAAGAGGTATATACTTTATGAAAGATCAAGTACAGAAAATCAGAAGTGAAATTTTCATGAAACAAGAGTTGCCTGTGTACAAGGTTTAGTACCAGGTACTTCAGTGTCGTTTATCGCAACACAGTAGTCTTGGAGGGGACTGGGGTCGAAGGCAACGAGAAACTGAGAATAAGCCAAAACCAAGAGGGAAAAGCCTAAAAGGAAATCAATAACCTTCATGATGCTTCTTGTAATCTGTCTTCAGGACCTTTTCACTTCGACCATTTCCTGGATATACATAGGTTACTTATAGGCTATCCTCAGCTCGTCGATTCTATGTCCAATTTATTATTTCTACACGTCAAAACGTGGATTAGTTGCTTATCTTTCGATATTTGTTTTCTGCTCAGGCCATATGTGGAATCGCACTGGCATTGCAACGATCTGACCTGAGTGAATCTTCTGCGGAGCACGTTGCCTAGTTTTGTATATAGTATCGTTTCCCATCCTTACACGAAATAGAATGTGGACTTGCATTTTCAATGATTATTAAACATTTGATCTTTCTTAAGCAAGTGTGCAATGTTTGTTTCTCTTAATATACATCTCGTGATCCTTCCCTAACTTGTAGGCTATTGCAATTTCCTCATAGCTAAGAACTTCTTGTTTTCTCCTCTTGTCACTAAACACTTAAACAATTGGAATTAGCTAATAAGTTCCCGTCAACAGAATGGAACTGGGTTTTGCTTTTTCCACTCTTAATAAAAGGGGCTATACTGGTGAAGGTTGTTTTGGAATCGGGCAAGCCTAGTTTGGTCCTAGTAGGCAGAAATAAGTTAAAAGTCTTCTATATAAAATTAATTAAGTACGTTATTATTATAGTATAATATTAAATTTATTTTTATTCAAATTAAAATTTCATGATAATTTTATATATGACAATTAGAATTCAATTGGCATCATACTTCCTACTAGTCTTGAGCAAACCTATCAGAAAATCCATAGTTATCTTTTGCCATTTCCACTCAGGAATAGACAATGATCTTAACTTGCCTGAAGGTTCTTGGTGTTCAGCCTTGACTTGTTGACACACTTGACACTTGCTTGTATATTATGCTATATCCCTCTTCATGCCTTCCCACCAGAAATGCTCTCTCAAATCTCTGTACATTCTGGTGCTACTTGGGTGCATGACATAAGGTTCATTGTGTGCCTCATCGAGTATCTCGTCCTTCACCTCCTTAACATTTAGAATACAGAGTCTTTTTCCTACAACCATGAGTCCATTGTCCCTCACTATCACTTCAGATTTCTTGTCATTCTTAATTTCTTTTCAGAGCTTGCTCAATTCTGCATCATGTGCTTGTAACTCCCTAACCTTCTCTTTGAGTATCGGTCTCAAGCTGAAAGTAGCAACAATACAATCAAGTTCCTCCTGTTTCAAACTTATCCTAAGCTTAGCCATCTCTTCTTATAACGGCAAATAAACTGTTTGAACGTGGGCTATTGAGGATTTCCTACTCAAAGCATCCGCCACCACATTTGCCTTTCCTAGATGGTACTCAATCATCAAATCATAATCCTTTAGCAACTCTAACCACCTTCTCTGTCTCAAATTCATCTCTTTCTGGCTCAATAAATACTTGAGACTTTTATGATCTGTAAAAATCTCATCTGAACTTCATATAGATAATGTCTTCAAATTTTTAAGGCAAAGATTACCGCTGTTAACTTCAGATCATGAGTCGGGTAATTCAATTCATAAGGCTTTAGTTGCCGCAAGGCATAAGCTATTACCTTGTCTTCTTGCATCAACACACAACCCAAACCCTTCCTTGAAGCATCACTGTATACTGTATAACCCTCATCTCCTGTGGGCAAATTTAGAATCGGAGCACTTGTCAACCTGTGATTAAGCTCCTCAAATCTCTTCTGGCATTCATCATTCCAGGTAAACTTTTGATTCTTCCTCAATAACCTAGTCATCGGAATAGTTATCATAGAGAATCCTTCCAACCTCCTATAATAGCCTGCCAGACCCAAAAAACTCCTCACTTCTGTCACTATCTTGGGTGTATGTCAGTTTATGACTGCTTCAATTTTCCTTGGATCAATATGTACCCCATCCTCAAAAATTACATGTCCAAGGAATATCACCTTATGAAGCCAAAATTTACACTTGCTAAATTTGGCATAAAGTTCCCTCTCTCTCAATGTCTGCAACATTATCCTAAGATGTTCCTCATATTCGTCTTCACTCTTGGAATAAACCAGAATGTTATCTATAAACACTATGACAAACGGATCCAAATACTCCTTGAAGACCCTATTCATAAGATCCACAAGCACAGCTGGAGTATTAGTCAATCCGAATGGCATGACTAGGAACTCGTAATGCCCATAACGAGTCCTAAAGGTTGTCTTGCTTACATCAGACTCCTTGATTTTGAGCTGATGATTGCCTGACCTGAGATCAATTTTGGAAAAGACCTTTGCTCCCTGCAGCTAGTCAAACAGATCATCAATCCGGGCCAAAGGATACTTGTTCTTAATAGTCACCTTGTTGAGTCTCCGGTAGTCAATACACATCCGCCATGTTCCATCCTTCTTTTTAACAAACAAAACTGGTGCTCCCCATAGCGACGAACTCGGTCTTATGTACCCTTTATCTAACAGTTCTTCCAACTTTCCTTAAGCTCCTTCAACTTAGCTAGGGTCATTCTATAAGGTGGTATAGAAATGGGTACAGTATCAGGAATTAAGTTGATAGCAAACTCGATTTCCCTCACTGGTGGAAAACTAGGTAAATCTTCTAAAAACACGTCTGAAAATTCCCTCACAACTGGAAAATCCTCTAACTTCACTTCATTCACATCAATGTCCATAACGTGCGTCAAGAAGGCTTCACATCCCTTTCTTATCTTCTTATCAACTAGCAAAGCCGAAATAACTCTCGGTGATGGTGTTTTCCTGTCCCCTCTAATAATCACCCTCTCACCATTGCCCAGATCAAATCCCACCTCCTTGAGTTCGCAATCTAACTTTGCATGATATTTCTACATAGCATCCATTTCCAGTATAACATCTAGCCCCTTTAGGTCTAGAGGTAGTAAATCTACTACCCGTCTAACACCCTCAATAAGTAGTTCGCAACCTCTATATACTTGACTGATTATCACATTCCTCCTTAGAGGAGTACTAACAATTAAGGAACTATCCATTGGAACCAATTTAACATCATGCAAAATCATGCTTGCAAAAAAAATGAATGTGTGGAGCCAAAATCAATCAACAAATATACTGCAGAGTTAAATAACTGAGCTATACCCGTGACAACTTCAAGTGCGGCTGCAGCTTCCTCTCTGGTCATGAAAAATACCCTGGCCTGTGCCTGACCCTTTGGCCTTCTTGGAGGAATAGGCTTCCTTACCATTGCAGCACTGCCCACCTCAGTGACTGGCCTGGTTCACAGTGTTTCAGCTCTCCTTGGGGCTTGCAACTATGACCCCTCTTGCCTTGTTATTTGGAGATAGTCCCTGATCATATATCCCTTCTCTCTACATCGAAAACATGCTCCAATTAACTTGAAGTACTCTCCTCTGTGAAGCTTCCCGCAATGCTCACATTGGGGGTTCATGTTCATGTTCTTGCTCCTCTCCATCCCTCTATTGCCTCCAGCAGTTGAGGCTTACACTGACACTGCCTTTGTATGCTTGCTCTTAGCAAAGGCACTACTCCCCACCTCACTCTATGTGTGGAAGCTCTTCATACCCCTCTCAGGCATTGGAGCACTCATCCCCTTCTTAGAAGACTGTTCCTTGTTTTTCCTCTTTTTATTCACTTTATATTTTATATTCTTTAGTTTCTCATCCTGGAGTACAACATCTACCATCTGCTGGTAATCACATAAGTTATGGATCAGGACTTTCTCCTTGATCCCCAAATGAAGTCCTCCCTCAAACTTGCGGCACTTGTCCTACTCTTTAGCAACAATGTTGGCCACATACCGTGACAATTGGGTGAACTTTAGCTCATACTCACTCACACTCATGTCCCTCTATGTGAGATTCAGGAACTCCATGGCCTTCTCCTGGACATAAACCCTCGAGAAGTACTTCCTCCTAAAAGCTTCCAAAAAGTCTCTCCATTTCAGTACCGGTGGTATGACCTAACTATGGGGCACTGACTCCCACCAATGTAGCGCATCCCCCTGTAGCAAACTGACTACATAGTCTAAACTTCTCCTCATCAAAGAACTTTATCTGAATCAGGATCCTCTAGGTCCTCTTCAACCAGGCTTCAGCCTCTTCCGGATTTGTAATCCCATTGAAATCCACAACCTCATACTTGTGGAGCTTATCATACTGCCCACTCCTCTCCACTGGAGCTTGCACCGGAACTTGTGACCCTTGGTCCATGACATATGAGAAAGCCTGAGAAAAGGCCTGAAAGAACCATGGATCCAAAGGGTTTGCTTGGGGCATAAGAAGAGGAGGAGGTGGCACCTCATGTTGCACATTAGGTGCCTCAGAATCGGAAGCAGAATGTATCACCGCATCTTGTGGGACATAGGATTCATCCGTGCTCCCTTTAATCACTCCTTCAATGAAAAACCATTTAAAACCTTTAGTTCATGCTTATTGTAAAACAATTTAAAAACAATGCACGTTGTTCATTTAAAACAATGCATGCTCATTTCCTAACTTTAAAACTACCCATTTCAATGCCTAGGATACCCATAAATCTAGTCCTACACCTGGACCTAAACGTAGTTGCCCTGATACCATAACTGTTGGACCCCATTTCTAGAGCCTAACCTCGGAGTTGTGAAATGCGAATCTCTTATACCACAACATGTGTTGGGGTCCAGACTGTTCTTATACTAAAACAGTATTCTGTGCTTAACTTCCATCCAGAAATTGAAATTTTTAGAGACTAAATTAGAACAATATTTCTTCAGAAAAATTGCATCCCTATGTCCCTAGTTTATTTTGAAACAAGAATCATCTCATTTGGAGCTTTACAAATCAATATATCATCGAAATACTAAAGTACGTTCAGTAAAATATCCAATTCATACTTTTCCAACCGATACCCTTACTTTGATTCAATCAACAAATCAATACCAAAACCTATAAATTATTGTGAAAAGATAGATAAATGTGTTAGGAATCCATTGGTTCAAAAATCAGGTCATTTGGAGGTTGGACGACAAAGTTATGGCCAAAAGAGTCAAACATGTTCAGAGCTGGAAAATCCTTCGGGTGTGGTCGCGAGGAACGAAGGTGTGATCGCAAGGATGAAGGTACGATCGCAAGGAATGAAGGTGGGATTGCAAGGACGGTACGATCTCAAGTAATGAAGGTGTGATCGCGACCGAAGCTATCTCGCGTAAACCTCCCATGTAGCATCACTACTTAGAATGGTCATATCTCCCCACTCCAATGTCCAAAAATTTCATACTATATATCGTTGAAAAGCTAGAAAGATAAGCTACAACTTTTTAGAAGAAACCTTTGTCTAATTCAGCCTAGATTAGTCCAGATTTTCCCCTGAAGTTAGAACACAAAGTTTACCCCTATGAAAAACTTGAAAATGCAATGTACAAAATGGGAAGATCATGAGTAAACGACATATATTTCATTAACCTCAAAAGATAAGAGTTTTACAAAGCTTTAATGGCATTTCAATCCTTAATACATCAGTTGAGTTCATGAACCAAAAATACAAAATACACTTGAACTAGGAAAACTTGAAATGCGGCTAAAGCCTAGTGTTTACAAAAATCTAATGAAAATATAAAAAAAATGCCTAATCGAAGTGATGCCTTGACCCTCTTTCACTCGATCTCTTGCTCTTCTCCTGAAGATGGAACAGAAAGGGAGGGGTAAGCTTGAAGCTCGTGGGTAACAGTTTTATAATCGGTAATAAGCAAAAACCATTGTAAAACTCACATTGAATCATGAAACATATATTTCCCAATTCTCAATTTATCAAACAATTTATAAGCCACATGAATTATGCATTCAACAAACTTGTCAACACATTTAAGCACATAAGCACATCAAATTGCTTTGGGTGGATCCAAAAAACAGAACGTACCACACATTTCCACATAATGGTCCTGTATAGTCATGAACAAAACATACTATTGCAATCCCACTTAATGGTTTTGCGTAGCCGTGAACTTAGGAGAGTCCATGAAGGAGCTCTATGCCACTAGCGGGCAAGCAGGAGAAGCCTTTTGTCAAAGTGCACTTGACTTAACTTAGGGGACCACCACAAACCCACATAATCATGCATTTTACATCTTGTAAACATATTGCCCAAAATGGCACATTTTTTAAACTTGATTTCATAACCATAATATCGTTTCGAAAATCAATATTCTTTCAAAATCATTTCCATCATTCATTTCATAAACCAATAACACAATTCATATACAAACATGTAGCACATTCTTAAATCATTTAAAAAGCAATAAATGCACATCAATAAAATAGTTGAAAATCATTTATTTCCATTTCTTGAAAGAAATATTAACGGCTTATTACTTAATTATAAAAATGTAACCCACCTTGAATTTTCTTGCTTATTACTTGCTCAAATGTGCCTCTCCTCTTGCTCCTCTTATCTTTCTTGATTCCCATTTCATAGGGAAAATCCCAAATTCAATAGGGTTGCAAAATTGAAAACCCACAAAGCACATCCACTAAAATTGTTTCTAGAAAACTTAAACCTATGCATTTCCTAAGTTTCATGAACCAAAACCCTTCCAAAAATCCAAAAGATTAAGTAAGACCTTACCTTGAATCTTCACCAAATGAAGAGATTATTGGCTCAAATGAAAGCTCTTATCTTCCTTTACCTTTTTCCCTTCTTGCACAACCTCAAAACCTCTCTAGAAAGCTTAGAAAAGATGAAATCCGAACTCAACTCTCTTCTTTTCTTTCAAACGACCGAAACCTCTCTTCTTCTCTTCTTGTTTTCATATTTTCTCTTCTTCTTTGTCTATTTTCGTTTTTTTTCTTCCTTCTCAAGAGCAAGAAGCATTTCCCTTTTCCCATTCTACCCTTAATGAATGTAAAATGTCCACTATGCCCTTCCTTTAATGCCTTATAACTTTTAAACTTAAGTGACATACCAAAAATGCCTTTTATGCATTCTTACCACTTTTAATACAACTAATTCATGAAATAAATCCTACTAACATAGACATGATAATAAACTTCCAAAAATTCACTTATCAAAATCTCAAAATTATTTATAACATGCTTAACTAAAGAAAAAAATTCGGGGGCCAACATACTCTTCTCTTCAACAAGAAGTAAATAAGAAGTTCAATAAACAGATGGAAGGGATAGGGATATACACAAATGAAACCACAAGTTTGCATATACTAAATGTAAGTGTTAAATATTTGCATTCTTATTAAACATTAATTAAGTGATAGAACTTAAGTGAACATTGGTTGCATTTTATCTGCACCCTGGAAGGCGAAGTTAGGACAACTAAACCTTGGGTAAAAATCAATAAAGAGCAAGCAAGTTGTTATTGGGCATGTGAATCCAACTACATCTTCAGAGGGAAAGGAGAAAATGTAAACTTAACTATGTTTGTTAGTGAACTGAACAATTTTGTGATATTTATGTACTGAACAAGAAACTGAAACTGCATCTTCAATGTACATACCTTATATCCATCAATTTTGTGATATTTGTGTACAGAACAATGGTTGAGAGGTTGGATATCTATTGATTGTAAGGATCTTGTTGGCATTTACATGTTATTATATCAATGAATGCAATGACTGCCAATTTCAGTGTGAATTGCTTTTCTTTTAGGGTTTTTTTCTTTTTTGTGGAAGTCCAAGAATGCCAGATGATGAAACTACATTTGTTATGTATGCCACAAAAAACTTTCACTAAGCTCAATTGCATTTATACAACATGTACATTGTTAATACGAAGAGTTGGAATTATAGGTCTATTAAACATCTTTGTCTCCTCATAAAAAATTTGATTACTGATAAAAAAACATAGCAGTTGTGTTAATGATTTGGTTGAAGCTAAAGTACCAATGACATTTTTATAAGTAGTCAATTGCTGCCTATTTCAACTCCTTTTGACTAGTAATTAATACTCCATCTTGATTGATTAAAAATCCTATTTTGTTACTGTTCTTCTTTACCACATGTTGAAACATCAAACATGTTTAGGCTAGTACATCAAACATCAAACATCAAACATATTTAGGCTAGTACATCAAACTTAGTAGTTTCATATGTTGAAACATCAAACAATATCACTTTCCAACATCAGGTAAGCTCAATTACATTTAGACATTGTTCTAGTTCATAAAACCATTTCTAGGTAAGGCTTTAAACATACAACTATTGCCTTCATTATTTAGGCTAATAAACATAAGCAAAACTACTAAACATAAGCTTAAACAAGCTACAAATTTCCAAAACTTTGTTGAATGTGTTTCATTACTACTCCTTATGGCAACTAACTCATTCTTCAACTTCAAATTTTCTACAATCATTTCAGTTTGCAAAACATTTATTGCATTCTCTTTTAACTCTACCACTTTAGCCTTTAATAGATTACTTTGACAGTATAACATCTTCTCTCTGTTTTTCAGCTCTAAAATAATATGTCTTGCTCTTGGAGAAAATCTTTGATCATACCATTCATGAAATCCACAAACATTTTCACTCTACCATTAAAGAAAAAACGACAATTCGTTAATGAAAAATATGAACATATTTATATAAAACAACATAAATGTACCAAAATTACTGAAAAAACTCGACAGCCATAAAACCTTCTTCCTGGATTTTCATCAATCCATGAAGTCCATCTAGGTGCTTTCAAGTTACAAACAATAACAATATTTAGCCTCTCTGTCATAGTCCCATTCAATTAGGTAAGTTGAAGAAATCAGCTTGTATGACCTTGAATCAAGCTTAGAATGCATTCCTCTACTGTCAAAGATGAATTTTTCACAAATTTCCATTAAACACAAAATTACAACCAAGAAAACAACAAATTGAATCCTCTAATCAACCTCATTACCTTGAAGAACTACTAATCGAGCTCATTCTCAAGTATTCCCAGCTAATGTCTTCGAAAATGCAGTTCAATCCTCTAATCTACCTTTTCATCTAATATGTAAATTACAATGTTGTAATGTTGATTATGCACCCATTGATAGCTAAATGATGTCTATAGAAACTGCTAAGAATCTGTATCTCTATCATGAATGTCATATTTTATCTTAAACCTAGCAGATAGAGATAAACAAAACATGGATAACCACCAAGGAAGCTAAACCAAGTGACATAAATCATATCCTACATATAATGTGAAGTAGATGGGGAAGAGAAGACTTGATCATATCCTACATACAAGGTATAATACAATTGTACATGAAAACAATTCTATTCTACAAGCTATTCAGCCCTATAATCAAACCCATTTAAAGAAGATTAAGTAATTTACCTAAATTACATTATTAACAAAATTTTCCATAAAAAGGGAAAAAGGGGAACGGAATAAAGTAAAGATTCAAACACCATAAATTATATACAAAAATTAGAAGGGGCATGAGTCATTACCAACTTGGGTCCTCAATTAGAGTACATGCATGTTTCAAATCTCCAAAAACCCAACCACCCATTCACCTCCATCTTCAAAAGAGAAAGCTCACACTACATAGAACTGTGATTATGCATGAAGTGATGATGTATGCAAGGATTGGGGTGAAGGCACAAGCAAGAGAAACAGGATGAAATTTTGGGGGATTAAATGTTGATTTAGGGTTTAAGAGTAAAAATTTAAATGAAATTAAAAAAAATTATTTTCTGAAAATTAGCCTGGCCTAGCCTATACATGTGTTCTTAACGTGGCATCGAAAAACTAATTGGCCTGCATATAACGGTGCGTATATGACACACCCTAATTTTCATCCAAAAAAACCTTAAATTGAGCAAACTTGTGAAAGTTTAGACCTTCATTAAGCAAGTTACAAGTTTAAGTCTTAAACTGTTCAAACTCAAAAACGTTAGGCCCTAATTTGGACTTTTATTCGACATTAAGAGCAACTCCAAATTTTTAGGATTTCCAGATCAAGGCACATAACTATTTTTCTTTCTTTTTTCTTCATATACTTCATTGTCTTGGATGATGATTTGGATTATTAGGATGTTGAACATGATTATGGGTTTCTAAATCTATATTACGTGTAACATCCCATCACCGATGGGAAGGGTAGAGTTGTAATTTGGAACGGGTTATGAGTGTTTAAAATTGCCTTGGTAGGTTCATGCATACACATACACGTAAATAGTGACTTTTGCACATGTAAATGACTGTACATGCATTCATGAC
>JAOSBM010000006.1:12115768-12129862 GCA_027568955.1 Erythroxylum tenue
TTTTTCAAAAATTTAAACGGCGCTCAAAAGATACGTATCAACAGGTCATGATTAAACCAAGTATGGTGACTAGACATTGGCGCCCTATCGATCACCCAGCTTTAATACGAGCTCGTAGATCATCACCCAGTGTTGTGATTAGACATTGATGCTCGATTGGTCGCTTATCTTCACCACAGGTCCCATTGATCGGTCATTTCCGATCTGACCTCCACGTGTCAGCCGACCCGCTCAATTGCACAGTACTCCTTCGACCCTTCTCCTTGATCAGACTCGAGGAGTAGGGGGGCTTATGGTTAGGTCGGCAATTCCAAGCCCGGGCCCAAATCCAATAGTCAGCAAGCCCATCCGTATGAGACTACTCCCATGTATGCATGAAGACCTACGTGCAACCCTAAACCTAGCTATCATCTCGTATATAAGGTATCGTTTCATCCTAATGAAGGTACGAGACAAAAACTCTGTTTTTCTCAACTTTTGTTGCCCTTTTCCTCACCAGAAAATTAACTTGAGCGTCGAAGGGGCCTTCCGGGAACCAACCCCCGGCGTGCCTTGTTTGTTTTGCAGGTATTCATCACACCGAAATCGTTGAGATCATTGATTCAAGCAACAACGTCCAACCCGGATAGAATCCGACTGAACCAGATACTATAGTAACAATATATATATATATATATATAAATGTTTGTGAGATTTGTTTACTATTGTGATGGGTGTTTTGTTTCATTCATAAATCACATCAAATTTGACGAAAGGCATCTCGAGAACAGTCTCCTTGATTCATAATTTGGGTTTTGATGTGTAGTACAAAGGAGTTATAATTATAAATTAAGAATCATTTGAAGTCTTTAAAGAAAGTAAGGAATTTGAATTGACTTTAAAATGGAGTTTAAAGTCATTTTTTATGAAAATTATTTATCATAAAGTGAGGTGGATTAATTGAAAAATGAAATGATTAGTCATTGAAATCTTTTGTTTAATGGATATGAACAGGCTTATCAAAGATTAAAAAAATATTCTTTAATTAAATGATAAATGAGGGAAACATGAAATTTTGAAAGACGAATTGCCAAATAAATATTGAAAACAGTTAATTAATCATACGAAATCATACAAGTAGCCCTCAAGGGGTGTGACTTGTTGGTTGAAAGTGGAACTTGACTTTGGTTAAGTTCCAGGTTTATTTCTATACTAATTTCTTTTGTAAGAATTTAGGACAATCGAGATTTTAATTGTAGGCGGAGAACTAATTTAATCTTAGGCTTTGAATTTTTGCGAATAAAAAAAAATAATACAAGTAAGCCGGCTGAGGGGAATTTATTTATTTGACACCGTATGCAAAAAAGACGGGAGTCCACGTCACTGAACTGTATTAGTTAGTGGAACTCATTCTTCAAAAATCGCGTGGACAAGGAACTCAAAATCATCTTGTTCGCCAAGTTGTTGATTAATGACTTCGTAGTTTCACCTTGTTCGCCAAGTTGTTGATTAATGACTTTGTAGTGAAGTAGCTTCAATCCCAGTTTGTTGTCCGTTTTTCTATATAAATAGTCTAGTTCAGTTCAGTTTGATAGATCAATTGAAGATTTAAAGCTCTTCGACAAGGTAACATTTTTTCTACTTCCGTTAGTTTAATCTTGAGTGGAAGCTCAAATTATTACAGTTATGGGTTTTGTAGCTCCTGGGTTTTTCTTTTCTTACTTCAATGAGTGGTCACTTAACTGGTTCACGTTTGTAAAAAATCATAATGGGTGTTTGGAAGACATGTGGAAGAAGTTAACTTGATCAATTGTCAGGTTGGTCAGTTGTTTATAAGGTCCTTTCAATTGTAACCGTATTTCTCAGCAGAGTACGACTAGGTTGATGGGTTCGTTTGGGGTTGTCACTCTTTTGAAACCAAACTACCCAACATTGTCTGCAATTGTATATTGGCGATTACTGGCTGCGCTATTGACATGTTTCAACTGTACAAGTTGTATGTTCTGTTCCAAGTACTACATACATGATACCTTTTCAATATGACTTGTTTCTGACGTGATCAGGTTGCATAGAATTGCTACTGTTTTTCATGGCTTACGTTCCTCCACACAAGCGGCTTTTAAAGGACAAGGGCAGGGCATCACCAACTCCTGAGTTGCTTGTTCCACAATTTAGGAAAAATCTGAATTTCAAATCGAATGTCTCTAACTTAGGTAGGACTGGCAAGATAGTATATGCCAATCACGCTATATCTACATGGTTTGCTGTTGGTTTGGCTGAGAATGGCCAGTTTCCATCCTATATTCGTCTCGATCCAATTTCTTTGGAGAACATTGAGCGCAAAACAGGGGAAAAACCTCTCATCTTGGTTCGTAGTCATTCAGGTGCAGGTTGGCATTCTATGTTTCTTGTACCTATCTCTTAAATTTTCTTACTTGAACACACAGTTGGCATTGACTTTTGTTTGTTTTGAACGTGTTGTAGAGGATACTGAATTGAGACAGCTTTTCCCAAGAAGTCCTTGGGTTATTATAGCAGAAAATGTACAAGAAAATTTGTTCTCATCTTTCAAAATTTTAAGGAATGAAATGGAGGATCAAGGGGTGGAAAAAGTTAAGCCAACATTGGTTGCTCGATTTGGAAAAATTGTTTTTCATGGGTAAGTGGTTAGTAGTCATTGATTGTTATTGTTTGATGAGCTTGTCAAGCCTCATTGGTGTGTGTTAGATTTTTCTCCCTTTTGATTACTTTAAGTTGCTTCCTCTTGCTCTCCAGTGTAAACTTCCAAATATTTGCTTTTTATTACTTGGCTATTAAATGGTTTGTCGTCGTTTTTTCTGCTAACCCTAACTGAGACTGAACAGAATTGTTTCTTTGTATACGTTCATTGGGCCTAGTGCAAAAAAGTTGAGTTGAGTCCGATTGTTAAAGTTTTGATGAATGCACTCTATGTTTCACAACTAGTTAATCAAATTGTTCTATTTATTCAGGAGCCCTTCAGCTAGGCTAGCAAGTGTTGAAAAAGATCTGGTTACAGAAACCATTTTAAGGCAATTGAGAAAGTCATTTTACACGAATGTTCCTTCTTCATACATGGAGAACATCAAAGATAAAGTAGCCCCCATGATTGGACTTGATTTTCAAGAGGAGAAGGACGTATACCATGTTAAGGTATTTTTTAAGCTATGCAACTTGTTCCATAATTCTGATTCGGTACTGACTTGTTCCTCTAACATTTGTTGTAGTTATCTGATAATTCACGACCAGATTCAACAGTTTCATGCAAATGTAGTGTAAATGAGGATAAAAAACTTCAACTATACAAGGTAGGTTTTCTGTTGCACAGCTGGACTGTCTCTGAATGGTTATTAAGCTACTTCATTAACATATCAAGATGGCTCTTCATATAAACCTTTCTGTCATTTGTAGGGAATTGAAAAAACTTTTCCCAGCCTCCTGATTTTGAATTAGTGTCTGCAATGTTCACATAATCTACTTTGTTCTATTAAAGTAAAAGGCACATGCTTGCAGGTTGAATTGAACCAAGTGCGCCATATGGTTACAGATGTATCATGCGTTGACAAGAATATAGACCTAAGGCTCATGTTATGTGCTAAGAGGATCTTAACCGTTTTAACCGTAAGTTTATTCACTATCATTTACTGGGAACTGCTAATAGCTAGGCTGTACCGAAAACTGTTAACTGCTGTGTAGTAAACATTCATATACTGTCCAAACCTCAAGTAAATGCATTACCTTTGTTATAAAAATACATTAATTTAGACCATCTTTATTTTCTTTTTGATAATCATTAGACTGTCCTTAGAGTTCGTTTTTCTGATGCAAAGGATGATGAGACAAATTCACTGCTACACAAAAGAAGAAGATATCTTCCCATGTTGAGTTATGAGACAATATGGGAGTTTGTGTAAGGCTAGATGTCACTTGACTCAAGTTATTGATTCCGGAGAGGGTTTTGGGAAATGAATTTGGAAACATTCAAACACTATTCCATCCTATGTTACCCTCTCAAAACCAAATTGATGGTTTTTCACTTTTTCCTTAATTGGAAGAGATAATTCTCTAGGCATATTACAGATCTGGTTAAAAAAGAAGTGGTTCCTTTTTCAACTAATCTGACTCCATTTGATGAATGATCTAGTTTTCTTATTTGTAAGATATGAAATAAAAAACATGCCTTTCATAAAGTCAATTTACTTCAAACAGAAGACATGATTGGTCCTTCCTGCTTAAAACATATAATACTATATTTCTTTATTTTTTTTTAACAGCAAGCACATTTGTTAGAAGTTTTAACATGAGTTTTGAGGTCAAATCACTTTAAATAGCAAGAGCATGTGTTACCATGTTATGGTGGTCTGGAAGAAAATGAAGATAAGTATGTGAAATTTTGAGATCCAATTGGTCTTATGTATTACTGCAGGATGATGAAATGGATAGCATAAGAGACCTGATTAACTCTGCAGTTTTAGATTCGAATGTGAAAGGTGGATTGAGATGGCCACTGGGGAAGGAATCTTCTGGAGATAGATATACTGTTGTAGGGGTTTGGCACACCATTTCTAAAGCCTACAAAAATAAGTCATTCAGGCTGAAAGTTCGACATGCTGATCGATTTGACTTTAGGAATGCAACTGGGGAAGCTACAAGAGAAATGTATCTCAAGTTAAAAGGAATAGTTATAGAATCGCAGGTAAGTTTTATTTGTGCGGTTAACTTCTCTTCTCTTCCTTTTATAGTGTGATCTGTGTTCACACGAGTAATGGGTTATCAGGAACAGGGTCTGTTGGGCTAACATTTAAATAAACATCTGCATTTGCATAACATGATTTATAGTTTGACTTATAGTTGTTGCTGCATTTCAATCTATGTGCGAGTCAGAGAATTTAATAATTTCCGTACAAGCACATCATCTTCTTAATTCTTTAATTGATCTCATTTCTCTGGTTCATATTGTAATCTATGATGAGTGTAAAGCTTGCTACACTATTTTTGTCAGGGACAAAATGCTGAAAGTAATTCCATCCGTGACATGCTTGAAGACAACTTAAAACTGATATGGGAGCATTTCTTTTGCTGCGAGCGCTTCCTAATGTGAACAAGATGTTTCCTTGTTTTCTTCTCTCCGCGTATGCATAGTAACTAGTGCGTGTTGTTTGTTGTCTTACTGAGATAACTTGCATAAAATAGGTGTGAAGTTAATATTTACTTCTGATCTTTTAATGGCCAGTTTTCATAGAACTTCTGGTTTGGTGAAAGAAAGGCCGTGAAGATGATCTATAATTAGTTTGTACTTGGTATAAACCAAATCTGATCCCATAAATGTATGTGCTTTGAAGCTATTTTAAGCAGTTTCATGATTCCTTCCTCAGAGGAACTTCAATTAGAAGTGCATGTTTTTTCTCAGAAGAAGAAAATGGGATGTTCTGTCATTATGCAATTAAAAGTGAGAATGGAAATATTTCAAACAAGATTTGAAAGAAGTTGGCATGGATTGTAGTAGCCTTACGGATTTATTGTTAAAGGGCAAGTTCTGAATAATCTTACATCCCAAGTAGAATAAATAGGTTAGCAGTCTTGGAATAGCTTTTGCTGGAAAATTCAATCGCTACCAGCATTTATTATTATTTTAATAATAAATTTCCTCTTGCTCGCCCTATTATTATAATTTTATTAGAGGAAAAATGGTTCATTCTCTAGTTCTACTCTCGCTCCAACAAAACAAGTACCAGAAATGTTTGTTCTTACACTTCGGCGTCACTTACGTAGCCACTAGATACTGCTAAACGTCGATGCTCTTTACTTAGACCGTTGCTTCCCGCGCTACTCCTTCTTCATTGTCCTGTAACAACACCCCCTTCCTCGAAAACCTTGTGCACAAGCTTCGCTTCAGAGAAGTGTTTCTGCAACTCCATCAAGGATTCCCATGTAGCCACCGATGGGGAACTATTAGACCATTGCACTAGTACCTGGGTTGCTGTCTTGTTCTGCACCTTTACCATCTTGTGATCCAGTGCACTAGATCCATCTTGTAATCCACCTGTTGGATTACAATATGTTACTTCAGGAGAGGGTAAACATATACATGTGATCAATAGCTTAAACCTCACTTTTGGACAGGCTGGAGTTGCTACAGTTGTATAGTAAGTTTTGTGAGAAGAAAAATTGAATGACTGTGACCTGTCACATAAAAACATACTTAAAACAGTGGATGCGGTAATTCCGTCTGATATGATGGACCTTTAGGTTGCTGGATACACAGTCGCCTGGTTTTAAGTTTTAAGCATGAACGTTTCCAAAAGGAAAGACCGAGCTATCTTGAGACTCTCCTACTTTCAGCTTGTCGGAGGAAATGTTTCTCGTGATTAGCATTCTTATAAATAGGTTTGATCTGCCTTCCTATCTCTTGATTGCCATTTGGTTCTTTTGTCTGATAGTTGACCATTTCCTTATTAGACAACCATCTCTGAAGAATCTCTTCCATCTTTGGTTCTGGTAAGTAGTGATTTTCTTTCATTTCTTTATTATACTTGTGGGCCTCATCCAACTTTCCATTCAAGAATAAACCATGTATCAGAACCAGATATGAACTTCGATCAGGACTTAACCCGTTTTCGCTCATCTCATTCCACAACTTAAGGGCACTATCAAGCTGACGACATCGACAAAATTTTCTAATCAACATGATGTAGGTGTCATTTGTTGGCCAGCAGTTCATTTTTCTCATCTTCTCCAACAATGCAAACACTTCATCCTCTGTTCTTAACATACGGAGGAATGGATGATAGGTCTTTATGTTTGGAGGAAGGCCATGGTGTAGCATGTCATCAAAGACCTTTCTAGCCTCATCTATCTTTTTAGCCCTACACAAAGGTTTGATCAGTGAATTATAGGTGACAGCATTAGGAGCTACACCCTTCTCCCCCATTGTTTCCATGAGCTTGAAGGCTTCCTTTACATGCCTACCCTTTGCAAGAGCATGAATGACAGCATTGTAAACTTTCCTGTCAGGTTCAATCCCCATTGACTTCATTCTATCAAAAAGCTTAAGCACCCTATAAAGATTACCTGTCTTGGAATAGCAAGATATTATACTCGCATAGGACACAACATCATAAGCTATACCCCTATTTCGCATCTCCCTCCATACTCTCTCAGCTTCACGCGGACTACCAGTCACATTGGACCACCCATTGAGCACAATATTGAAGCTCTTAGTGTTAAAGGGAAACGCATGTTTATTGCAAAACATCAAGTGCTCAGCATCTTGCACATTCTTGTATCGGCACAGAGCGGATAAAAGGCCCTGAAACTCATCCATTCCAGCTTCCAATTTAAAACGCTTAAAAGCATAAAAGGTGTGGATAGCCCGACCTACATCATGCACTGCACAATACTTCCTAATCATAATTAACAACGTCTGTGGAGTCACACTGGTCTGAGCCCCTCTCATCTCATCAATTAAGGACCATGCCGTATCAAACTTTCTCATTTTGCCAAGAATAGATATCATGCTATGGTATTCACGAATAGAGTGAGAATAACCTGGCTGCCTTCCAGCCCACAGAAAGAAAGCAAATGAAGCTTCCCAATTGTTCCGCACCCGTGAAAGCACCTCAAGTACCAAAACTTGAGTCACCTTAACACCGCATTGCTCAATCTTATTTTTCACTTCCACCGGCAATCCACGCAGTATGTTCATGATGATCTTCACATCTTGTACAAGTTGATCATCTTTAATACTCGACTTCGCATCTTCAACAAGTTCATCATCTTTAATACTTAACTTCTTAACCTCATAGTCAGTATCATATGAACCATCTTTGCGCATTTGTGGGTCGTCGTCTGAGGCACAACGAGTATGAATATTCAGGGAGATGGAGAAAGAAAACACAGAAGAAAGTTGAGAACTGATGGCCCTAGTAGGAAGGGTACCAAAAACTGGAATTCCAACTTGGAGAACACCAATATCGGATGCATATAAACAATTATGAGCTAGAACAGAATACAAACTTGTGGTTGGTCTTAGAAATATGATTCCTCGCCTAACTAGAGATAACATTGAAGTTACTCAAGATGAACGTAAAGTGTTTGTGGAAATGACCCACTGACGTGTGCTGTGTAGCTAAGAAAATTGAATAACGACACAAATTTGGCTAGGCACTTGGGATACCCAGTTCAATAGAGGGGAAGGCGGCGATCCGCGTTCTCTTACCGCTTCGTATGTATTGGAAAAACGAATACAACACAACCTCGATCAAAATTAATCTTCTAAATTATCAAAATCGCAGTAGTAATTAGTAGTTCAATATTCTTTAGGCTATATTTAGTTGGCCATTGGGTTTTTAATCGAATGAAATAATTTATAACGGAATAGAATATAAATAAATATAATACTAAAAAATTATTATTTGGAAAGGATAAAAAGGTTCATAATTTAATATAATAAAATATTGCTCGAAAGAATGATTTATAATGTAATGTAGTAAAATTTTGTTTATTATTTTACATTCCATCATAAATTCTTCAAAACAGAAACTTCTTATTTTTACCTTTTAAGATAAAATGAATCTTTCATCTCATCTCATTCTATTCTATTGTAAACTGTCCTCTCAGACGATGAATAATATCACATTTCATTGATTACAAATAAACGCTTCATGGCATGAAATATGGTTAAGAAAAAAGACGAAAGCTAGTCTGTTGTCCAAATCAAAACTTAAAAGGAGTCATAATTAAGTGCAAACTTCACTAAAATTGTACATTATTCAATTGCTGCTCAAATGTGATTAAAAAAAAAAGTAGCTCTAAACTCAATTTTATTTTTAAAAAAATACTTGCCCTTCGAGTATGCAAAATGACGGAAAATTAAATTTGTTACAAGTGAGTTTTTCAATGAATTTATAAATCAACAATAAAGTTAAAGCTCAAATCAAGTCGTAGAAAAAACTTCAAAACGGGAGGCCATATTATATTGCTATTACAAGGTTCAGTGTGGCTCTAGTCGCATGATAAAAATGAACCAATAGAATTGAATCACTCTCTCAAAACTCTATATAAAATCAGAGCACGCGCGCACTGTAATTACAAATGGAGGTAAATGGAGCTTTCTTCTTTTTCCTCCCTACATTATTACAATGTTACAGGACAAAATTAAGACAATCTCCAAACCTACCAGCCCTAGAGATTGCCGTTCCACTGAAAATCTCCATTTCATGGTGAAGCTGACACTTTTTCTTATGAAATGGCCTCTATTGCGCTGCCTAACGGCCATGCTGCTTCAACAAGGGCATCATGGTACGGAACCTTCTTCACTAATGTAATTTGTTGCCAGCGATCAAGAGCTGTGGATAAGAATGATCACAAGATAAAGATTTCGCAGAATAGCAAGCAGTAAATATTTTGAGAAATAACTAAGAAGGATGCGACTTACCAAATCCATCTACAAGTAAGGTGTACTGGTATACAAGATCCATACATAAGTATGGCAGGTTACTCTCTTCCACGTTTGGATAGGTGGATTTTGCATCCTTTAGCTTAGTTTCGCAGGCACGCTTAGCCGCCTCCTCAAAGTCCGCAGGACTAACTTTGGCAACAGGGACATTGGAATCAACAAAGCCAGCCTATACATAATGATCATCTAGTTAGCATTCTAAACACAGGGGTCCCAAACTTCAAACATTTTCCCACGACATGGACTTCAAAACATGTAGTACCTCAGCAGCCCTGTCAAAGAAGAATGAAGCAACAAATAAATTCTTTTGTCCATCACCCCCTCCACCATTCCAGATTCCACCAATTGTACATTTCATGTGTGTGCAGGTTGATTCATTAACTTTGAGAGCCTTCAAAGCCACCCGCCTACATCCTTCTAAGCTTGAACCAGAAGGAGAAGCTGACGCTTGATATTCCTGTCCTCCATATTTGTAGAACCCTTCAACAACAGAATATTTAGTAGTCCAATCTATTGGCAAAGCCGGCACAAAAGTTTGAACCAAAATAATTTCAAACTCCATGTGCCATATAATTGTGTCAACAGTCAACGATCACATTTGAAACCAACATGTAACAGTAAGGTAAAAGTCAATTCAGATCACATAATATGTATCTTAAGCCAGTCACAAAACAATAATGACATGGTCATTGATCACAATTCTAACGTCAAAATGACAGCATAGCTTAGTATGTGCAGAAGCCCCACTTCATCTACAACATGACTGTCCTTCTATTGTAGTCATAATGAGATGGATTGGATACTATTCAGAGATGATACAAAGAAAGGAAATCACCATGCACATAGAGCATCCTACATTTCAAGGGAGTCATTGTACTTTTTCATATAACAAGAGGTGCATTCAAGAAATTTTGAGAATTCGAACATAAAGGTGCATTCAAGAAATTTTGAGAATTCAAACATACTCTAATGGTTGATATCAATATCATTTTCTTATACGCTGTTTGAATCTAGAGACTCTTATTGTGTGAAATATAACGCGATGCCAAACCAAATTCCATTAAAACCAATCACTTTGTTTTATTGCATAACATCAGGATAAGAAAAGAAAAAAAGATGAGCAGAATGGAGCTAGCATTAAAGCACAATGCCTAGGGCTGATAGATTTCCACTAACTTACCATCAAAACCATCCAAGATGCATGGATTGAAAGTATCTTCGGAAACTTTTAGCATTTCTGCTCGAGCTGCTAACAAGCCATAATGCAGGTAACTGAAATATTGAAGATTCGAAGAAAATATCAACCAAAGACATTGGGTTACTATCCCACAAGAATAAAATGTACAGAACATTAGAATGTGTCACAAGGTTCCAAAATAGGGTCATATGTAGCTTCAAACAAGTGAGGACACAATTGCAGATAACTTGAAGAGGTAATAATTGGCTCCCTTCGGAAACCTTATCTTGAAATCAAAGTTACGCAAAGGATGCGAAGAAACCTGTGCACATAGAGGTAATAATCGGCTCCCTTCAGATGCATTTTTTTAACATATGTATCCTCGCCATCTGTTACCCTAGGGGCATTTGTACCTTCTTTCTCGGAAATAGCATATGCCATTTGGACAGATCCTCCACCCAGATCAACTACTCCAACTGTACCTGAATATTCCTTCCCCAGATTTCCTAATAGATAGTTTATGGTCACCTGCAAATTGACATGCAGTTGGAGAAAGGATCTATGCATAATGGTAAGACAAATGAAAAAATAAAATCACCAATCAACAAATGGAGAACTCTTTATCTTTCATTTTGGTGGCTTTTCATTTCCCTTTGTGTGACTTAACTTTCCAGAAACACCAAAGGATCCATTATCAAATTAGATTCACTAGGCTCATCCATCTTCAGCGCACTATTATCAAATTAGATTCACTAGGCTCATCCATCTTCAGCACACTTATCATCATCTGGAAAGCAATGCTGCCATCATACAAATGATTGCAATTTTTTTTTGCAAGCCTTTTACATCCAATCATCTAAATCAAAAGTACCCAATTTATGAAGCTTCAATCACTACCATCATTAATACCTTTCCTTCTGAATAGAAACAATTATGGTAAAGGAAAAAAAACTGAAAATAATTTATTGAACAGAAACTATTACAAGTTGTACTAGAAATCTAAGGCCCAACTACAAAAGTTAACAAAACATACCCACTGATATGAGCCTTCTTGAGAACCATCCAGAACCCTAACCCCATTTGGATCAGACTTCAGGGTGCTTCTATCTTTTAGAAGATCCCTAACCTTACAGGAAGAAAATGAATTAACTATGAGTACAAATGTGCAAGTACACATGGAATGGTGTGGAATGGTGCGGGTGGGTAAAGAATACACTTACTGCTTGCAAAATCCTATCAGATGCATCACCTCCCAATGCCCTCAAGCCTGCAGTAGCCTACACAAACACCAGAAAAGCCCATTATAGTGACTAAGCAAATGCCTACAAAAAAGGAGAATCTCAGTGGATGAAAAAGGTTCTTTTGTTTTTCAACTCATATGACACCCACCCCAACTCTGACAGGTGTCCTGGATCGCAATTCTCTAGGCACCACACTCTCAGCCTTATCAAGAAGGGAAACGAGAGAGCCCGCTGCAGCCTGTGGGTCTTTTGCATATGCACTCAAACCTGGTTTAATCTACAACAAAGAATACCACAGTAAAATCGCAATCTGAATATTAACATATAAACACCGGATCCGACTCAAAATAATTCTGTCAATCCCCAACCCCTTAGCATTTTAATTTAAGTGAACCTACTGAGTAAATTGGAACAATATCCACAGAAAATCTTGTCTGGGAAATGATGTTGAAACTACTAACGCTAAGTTATGAGACAGGATAAATTAAATAAACCTCCCGCAATCACATTGTAAATTTCCACTAAGCTTGTCCATGATCAGACTTACTGAAGTTAGCATTCCGAAACTAGAAATAAATAAAATTCATATTCAAGATGAATAAAAAGCAATCAATTTCATTACCTGGACAAAAAGCTCGAGATCTCTCCCGATATGCACGAGATCCATATTATGATCGAAGCAAAAGACGTGGACTCTACTCCCCGAACTCCCGGCGTCGAAAATGACGGCGTAATTTCTAGAGCCTCTCAAACTCTGCGACATCTTACGGTTACTGATCTCATAGTCCTGCGACCGGGAGGGCATGACAAACAACACAAAGACAACGAGAAGAATCGGAATGGAGACGAGGAGAAGGACGCTGCGGTAGCGGTGGATCTTGTCGGGAAATAAATCGTGAGGCGGAGGGCGTTTGAGCATCTTGTCAGGGGAAGTAGCGTCGGCGGCACCAGATTCGAGAAGCTCGGCGGAGGAAGGTGAACGGTAACGAATCTGGCCGTTATTAGAGGCCTTCAAGGACTGCGCTGGTTCCTCTGATGGATCCAGCTCTCCTTGTTTTTATTTTTCTTTTCCTGTAGAAATAAAAAGTAAAGAAAGCAAAGAATGACAAATCCAAACCTTTTATAGATTGAAACACGTCAGTAACTACTAGGGAGACGATTCGCAGAAAAAAGAATGACAAATCCAAACCTTTTATAGATTGAAACACGTCAGTAACTAGGGAGACGATTGGCAGAAAAGATAATTGGTTTAATATTATTTTATTTTATTCTGTCTTATAAAATTTAAACTATTTATTTTATAACACTCACGTGAGATTTTGAAATATACATTAATAAATAATTAAAATTTATTAAATATAATAAAATACCGTAATATTAAACTTTAAAATACACGTATATGAAACCAATGAATGGCTGTCCAGGATACGATTGGAAACCAAACCAACGTTTTGTTTGTTGCAGCATGTGTCTGTCAGTAATCGTCACTTCAACAACAGTTTCTTCTCGCGATATTTATAGACATCTCTTTGCTCGTACATACTCAAAGTGATTTGAATTTGGCATAAACTTTAAGATTTGGGAGATTAGTGTCAAGTCAAGATTAAACTATGTTAACCAATCCTCCATAAGTGGGTATTTGCTTCTAGGAGTGACTATATATAAATATAGGACTTGATTCTACGACTGTTATATCAACATCTTCTCCATTTTGCTAACAATAAGTAATCTTGATACCTCAACTCAGCCATGAAAGCCACTTCATAACTAATAACATTATCATCTATCTTAATTAATACAAATTTTCTTTTATAACAAATTTTAAAACCTCGAGTGTTATGTTTAAATCTCGTTTCTTTAGATTCTAAAAAACCACAAGGCTCGCATAGAAAAGATACCATGAATATGCAAAGAAATTGGTTTAAAGACTGTAGAAAAATACCATTAGTGGACTCATTACATATTAATGACACTTTAATAACTGAATATCCTACCACAAGTTAGCGCACACAGTACCATACTATAGAGAATCGATAGGCTAAAGTTTTATCTGTATTGTATTCTCACAAGTTTAAATAGAGTACAAAGTTTGTTGTATAGTTACAGAAAAGAATCAATCGAATGAATAAATTCCTACGATAACGATATCCGTTATGTAGAGATTCCTATGATTACTCAATTAGTTGTGTGGAATGACTCCTATGATATCTCAACTTCCTATA
>JAOSBM010000006.1:12155025-12166376 GCA_027568955.1 Erythroxylum tenue
TAAAACACATTTATGGAATATTTGAATTATATTATATGAAAACACATTTATGAATTAAATAAATGTAAAACTTATTTACAAAATAAATAAATAAATGGACAGACCATTTAAAATTATTTCACCTCAAATTAATTTAGCAAAAACAAATATACTAAACTAATCATAGTAAAATCTATTTACATGCCATTAATTAATTAAAAAAATCTCCAGTACATTGAAAATGAAAAGAGGCTTGGTTACATCTGTTTTCAATTAAACATGAATGAATGAAGATATAAAGAAGTGGGACATGGTAGGACATGGTCTTGGAAGGGGTGATGTATCTAAACAACAAATTAACTAATAGACAAAACAACATTATCCCCACCGTCTATAACCCTACTCCTTTTGCTTTAAATGTTTTGTTCTCTTTATCATTTCATTTTCTATCTTCTGCGCAACTCTCTCTAGAATACTGTTCATCTTCTTCGCTACTCTCTCTAAACATGACCAGAAAACCCAACCAGAGAAAAACACAACCCACTGGCTCCAACCTATTTGAGCCGCCGCTTGGAGTCGAGGACGAAGACGGGCCGACGCCCAGCCACACCGACATCCAAGTATCTTTGACGCCAAAAACCACGACCCACATAAGAGTCTTCACAAACCTCCCATTTCAACACCGTCATCGCATAGATCGGTCGTAAAGGAGACGAACGACGTCCACCACGCCATCAACACCACTCATAAGGGGGCGCGTGACTCACACGCACAGCCGTGAGTGACTTAACTCCATGGGTATGTACAAAACAATTTTGTTTGGCATCAGATAGGATAGAACGAGTGTAAGTATAAGTGGCTTTTATAAAAAAAAATTACTTTTGTCTTTTCTTCTAGCCATATTATTCTGGTTGGGGTTTGTATTATTGTCGTCGCTTCTGAGGCAAACTGATCGGAAAAAACACATAACATATATGTATATTACGAGAGAAAGATTTCAATTAAACAGATTAATTGAATGTTTTAATCATGCTTATGACATCGAGACTAGGAAATAAGCAATTCGGCTCTGATACCAATGTAGAATTATAAGGACTGACCTTAACGCGGAAGAGCTGGATCAATTCGCTGTTTACTAGTCTTTAGATTTCGGTAGGCTACTAGAGTCACTGATGAATTCACGTCCCAAACTCTAAACCTTTGATGATTGCTTCACGTGAGAGAGAATGGCAGAAGAAAATCTTTGTATTTTCTCTATTTTTTAAGTACCTGTTGAAAAATACGTTTTACACCCTTTAATCCTGGGTTAAGACAAATAACTGTTACAGGAGTTATATAAAGTGGCCGTCATATTTCGTAAACTGCCAACACTTGGCAACTTGCCTACACTTCTTCTTGAAAAATAATTCCAAAGTTGTGGGCATCCTTCGCTAGGTCAACAACTTCAAATGTGTATATACATTGACGGAGCCAGAAATTTAATATAGAAAGGTCTGAATATTAATTTTTTAAAATTTTGAGGGGCCCAGTGCACCACTAATCCTTAAATAACTCTGTTCTTTTATATATATTTTTATATATATACATATTAAAAATATTTTTAAAAAAATTCTTGGGGGGCCAGTGCACCACTGGCTCCATGTAGCCCCGTCGGTGTGTATATATACATCAAAATGGAATTACATGGCTTGGTCATATCACAAACGAAATGGCAGCTACTTACAATTTTAAAAAAACTAAACGTTGTTTGTTATGAGAGTTCTAATTTCCTTATTTAAGCAACACTCATTGGAATTAAAGACTTAAAGTAAATACTTTAGATTGCATAAAATTCTACTAGCTGTTGTGGGATTTTTTTTAATTAAGAAACTAGAGCCAAATTAAATTATACCGAACACAATCTAATCCAATGCTCCATAAATTTGTTCCCTCTGGCAATCATATGAACATGGCAACAATCTCATCCCACAGTTGATTATGAGTATGATACCTTTCTTTTTATCTAGGTAGAATTTTCTATTTTCAAATTGAAATTTGGATTAAATTTTAGGTACAATTTCATAGTTAATAGTTTTTATCCTTTGTTTCCTTTTTCAATTGCAGTTTATCTCTCTTTCATTTATTAAGTCATAATTAATATTTTTTTATTTATGGGTTCACTGTATATGTATAAATATATTTTGTAGATTATTGATAATCTTATTTCAATGTTTCTATAATATGGATATTGTTGTTAATCTCTATTCTCTTTGGTGAAAAACAGATCATTGCTAATTTTTGATATTTTAGAAATAATTGAAAAATCAAAAATAGATTATGAGGATGATAACTTTTATCATAAAATTTTTCTAATTGTTTTTTTTTCTATTTTTAATATAGGATATCAAAATTTTCTCTTTGTTTTGTTCCTTTGTCACAGATATATAATACTATTAATATATTTTTGTGATATATGGTCGAGATATGGTTGTTCTATTGTGCTTGCCTGCTTCTCCTAAATTCATACATGTGTTTTGTTCTTTCTCTAGTGCAATTATGTTATAATTGTTTTTATGATATTGCCAAAAAAGCATTTATCTAAAAGTGAAAATAGAAAAAAAAAGTAGAACAATTATTAGAATACCAAAATAAATTTGTTAAAAGAGTAGGCTCCTCTAGCGAGAATCCTAAGAAATTAGGTGAAGATAATTTTGAACAACCTAATGAAAATTTAAGTGATGAGATTCATATTTATGAGAATGTTGGTAATTTCAGTAAGTATGATCATATACTAAATGCATCTAATTAGAAAATTTAAGGGTAGATGAGCAACCAATCTTCTGTTGGATATTTATAATCCTAAAAATTGAGATAATCTTAACAATAAAGCAAGGGACGTTTTAGTCAAGAAAGTGCGTATAAGAGAACTGAATCTTGTATTTCATTTAGACTATATTTTTTGAAAATTTTCATATTCTTATTATTACAAAAAATTAAGTAATTAGGAGTTTATCAATAGAAAAGGGTTGGTTTACTCTAAACCTATAGATAAAGTGTGTTGTTTTTATTCTAAGTTGTTTAAATCTAATAGCAAACAAAGTGCATTAGCAAATAATTGGTTTAGATATTGGAAGCATGTTAGTGAGAGACTCAAAGAATATGATAATAATATTGAGTGAATGATGAACAAGAAGAATTGTAATGAACTATGAGTAAGATTGAGCAAAAATCAAACAATTGATAAAGATTTGCATCAAGAAATTGTAAAGAAGAAAGAACAATGGAAACAAGTTTTAATAAGAATAATTCTATTGTGAAATGTCTTGTTAAATACAATTTAGAATTTCAAGGATCCAATGAGAAACTTTAATAAGATAGTAATGGTAATTTTTTGGGATTAATTGAGATGATTGTTGAATTTGATGTGACAATGCACGATCATGTTACATGCATTCAAAATCATGAAATTCATTATCATTATCTTGGTAACATAATTCAAAACGAGTTGATTTCTCTTTTGACCAATAATATTAGAAGTTCTATTATAAAGATCATTAAATACTTTTTTATAGTTCTTGATTATACCCCATATGCGAGCCATCAAGAACAAACGATAGTATGATATGTAAATATGTTAAGAAATAAAATAAAAATAGAGGAGTATTTTTTAGAGTTTTTGAAAGTGGATGACACATCTAGATTCAGACTTTTCAATGAATCATTGAATGCATTTAATTCTCTTTATCTTAATGTCCATGATATGAGGGGTCAAGGTTATAAAAATGGTTCAAATATAAAGAGAAAGCACCAAGGAGTTTAAAAGTTATTTCTTGAAAAAAAAAGAGAGCATTATATATGTCATGTGCTTATCATAGGCTTAATCTTACTCGTAGTGATATTACACATTCTTGTGTTAAAGATATTTTATTTTTTGGAGTTGCGTAATGCTTATATGCATTATTTTCAAGTTCTCCTAAAAAGTGAATGCTTTACTTGATAATATTACAGGCTTAATCATGAAATCATTGTCCAATACTTGTCAGGAGAGTCAAATAAAAAGTGTTAACGCTATTAAATTTTAAGCTCCTTAAATAAGATTGGCTTTGGTGGAATTATTTAGATCTTGTGATGATGTCAAATCAAAGAGTCAAGTAGAAAATTTGGTTAGTGCACTTGAGAATTTTAAGTTTTTACTTGGTATGAAATTTTATTTACTATTAACAAGGTGAGTAAAGAAATCTAAGTCCATATGCATCACTATCATGAAGTAATTAGAAAGTGTGATGTTATTTTTGAGTGATATAGAAATAAAAGACTTATCTCTAGTATAAATATTTTCAAAAGTCTTGCACATGAGATGAATGTAGATTCTACACTTTCAACTAGATGTCGTATTATTAAAAAAGACAATTTGATGAAAATGATCATGATGAAGAAATATAATCAGCTGAGGAGTCCTTTATATAAGGAGTCCTTTATAGTTAGTTAGTTTCTAATTGTTGTGGATATAAAAATTGCTTCGTTAAAGAATATATTTGAGCAATTGACAACATTTGAACGTATATTTTGAATTCTTATTTAATTTAAAGAAGTTGTAATCATTAGATGATAATAAACTAAGAGAATATTGTACTAATTTACAATTACTTTTTCTCATGATAGTGTATTGGATGTTAATTAAAATGATCTTTTTCTGAATTAAAAGTGTTGCAATGATTTTGCCAAATGAGTCAATGTCAACCGTTGAAATTCTTGAATTTGTTAAAGTTGTAGATTGTTATCTAAATATTTCAATTGCTTATCGAATCTTATTAACTATACTTATGACTATAGCATCAGTTGAGAGAATTATTTCAAAGTTAAAATTATTGAAAACTTACTTGAAAGCATCAATGTCATAAGAAAAGTTGATTGGTTTGACTAATTTATTTATTAAGAAGGATGTATTGTAAAATATTGATCTTGATACTTTTATTGATGATTTTGTATCTAAAAATGTGCACAGAAATTATTTTCTACGATCATCTATGTACTTGTTAGTGTAGTTCTATAATTGCTTGGTATTTTGTAATGTGAAGTTACTATTCAATTGCTATTCCTATTGTTTGTTTTTTGTTATTGTTGTTGCTAATTTAGTGATTTTGTTGCTGTTAACATATTCAAGATTAAATTAGATGCTATAATAATTATTTGCTCTTAGTTTTTTTTTTTTGAGTAAGTGAGCTTATGACTTAAGTAACTTATGTATGAATATTAAATCTTGGTAATAAAAATGTACTTTTGAAGTTTATATATTTATATATTGTCAATTTATTGAGACTTTTTTTTCACTCTATCATGGGCTTATAAAATGTTAAGAATAACCCTGTCTATCATATGTCAATATTTATGTTATCTTAGGTTTTTGGTCCTATTAATCTATCTGAATCCAAATTGTTCTTTTGTTTTACCTCTTCTATAATGTTTTTTGTACTCTCTTTGTCTTTGGGTCATGTATTATTTAAATAAATTCCTTTGTTCTTCTTATTGATTCTTCAAAACCACAAATGAGTAAAAACTCATATTACCCAGACAAGTTTTTTGTTTCTCTTAAGTTGATATTTATCCCTTGAAAATAGAGACTGGATCCAGAAATTTTTTTGAGTGGAGGCAAAATTTTAATAAGAATAAAATTTTATTTTTATTGGGGGCAAAATTTTAATAGGAGCAAAATTTTATTTTTTTTTATGAGGGCAAAATTTAAAATAATAATTTTTTGTATGAAATTTGTTGGAACTGGCGGGGGCAAGTGTCACTTGCTCCCATTGTAGCTCCGTCCCTACTTGAAGAGTAAATGTTATTATCAATGATTGAAAACCGGATTGATCCGACTAATTCGACCCGAATAAATACGAACCAACTTGAGTTCCAATTCGGTTTGTATTTAACACCTTTATGAGAAAAAAATTAGTTATTTTTCTTAAAAATTCTTCCATGAGTCAGCTTATTTGAGTATATACGGAGCCCAAAACATTATCCTTGCTAAAGAATCTATCAATTCATTTGAGTACGTGGAGCCCGCCATGTTGTCATTGACTCTCAATTTTTGACACTTGTTAACCTATCATTCATGCAAATTGAAGTTAGAGATCTTAACAGGTATATTTAATATTTCAGAAATCTTTGAAATTTGTAATGAATTTTTTTCAATTCTCTCACACAATCTAATTAATAAAATATATTTTATTGTTATTTTTATTTTTAATTAAAAATTTTGTTTAAAATTATTATTCTTAAAAATGAAGTACTATTTCTATCCATAAAAAACTAAATTTATTTAAGTTCATTAATAAATTATATTTTTTAAAATTTAGGTTCTCTATTTATCTCTTTATACTTTAATATAAAATTTAAATTATTATTATTAAAATTTAATTATTATTTTTTATGAATTTGTGTAATAAATTGAATTATTAATAAATATATATAAGTAGTTTTGCTTAAGATAATTTAAGAATGTTTTAAAAAATAATATGTAAATTATAAAGAAGCATATTTAAGGACACTAACAAAAAGATAGAGTTTATTTTCTTTAAATATATTTCAACTTTTACGAATCTTTAAATAAATGATGATGAAGAAATACAATTTTTATTATTTTATTTTAAATTTTGTATTAGATTCAATCTTAGTTTAATTATTATAATAATTATTAGTTTATTATATATTAATAGACATTATTAGTGCATTTTTATTTCAATAAATTAGTTTATTTTATATTATATTTTTAATTATTCTTATATTTTTAATTTCTTATTTATTATATATCAATTTTATAGCAGTTTAATATCGATTGAACCTTTAATTCTTTAACCTTTGTTTTATCAGTTCGATGTCCGGTCCGATTTTTAAAACATGATTATTATCATAGCTTATATTATATTAAAATTTTTGATGAATTAATATAAAACGTGATAAAGTTTTTAAGTAGTAGATAGAGAGGAAAAAAAAAAGGTAACTAGGGATTGGTACATATCGATTACTAATTTATTTATAAATAAATAAAATATATTATATTTATAAATAAATAAAAACCTTTTAGTCCTTGGAATTGATTAGTATTTCATTTTTCTTGGGCCTTGTCTTGATTTTGTTCTTAGAAAAATTACCTAAGTTTCATGCGTATATTATTATTAAATGCATTGCCAGCTTGCCTTATATTGAAGTTATATGAATGAATACATTGAGATTCCCTTTTATCAGGGTTTTGAAATTCAGACCGAATGTTAAATTGGAGACTTTATTAGTTATTAGTTTGACCGGTTCAATCACCGGTCGAATCGGTGTGACGTCATAATTACGCAATAATTATATAGAATATTAGTAATATTAAAAAATAAAAAATATATCAAATAATATAAATTTCTATACTTCTGTTATTTCTGGAGAAAAAGTGAGTTTTACTTTTGAAAGAATTAAAAAACACACGAAAAAAGCAAAATAAAAAATAAAAAAAATTCATTGAATCAGTGGTCAATCGATTCGACTAGTCCCAATTTAATCGATTAATTGACTGGTTTTTATCAGTTCACACTGATTCAATTGAAGACTAATTTTTAGAAGTCACCGAAATTGAATAACCAACCGATCACCAATTAAATCTGTCAAATCAACCGATTCGGTCTGAATTTCAAAATAGAGCCTTGCATTGCATTATATCATATTAATTGTTTGTTGTTTTCTTAATAATAAAGTTAACAACGGCTAATGGCCCGCAAATATTGTAATCCCATAGGCAGATTATTTCTGTTTTTCGGATCCAACAACGATGAAAAGCAAAACAGCCAATTCATATGGTCAAACAGCTGGACTTGGACTTTTGGCGCAGTCAGATGAAAACGTAACAGACCTATAAACCAACAAACACCAAAGCGACAATCTTGCTCAATATTTGTTAACCAGTTGAAAGGAAACCTTATAGCCATTCCAACTCTTCCACGTTTCTGCTGCCGCCATTCCACCACCAACGCCATCTTCTGTTCTGTATACATCAAGCCCCCACTGCACCCAAGAGTAACAGTCTTTGATAGCCAATTCCAGTAAAAAACCATTACACAAAGAAAGGTAACATCTTTCCCGGATATCCAGTTACTGCCTTGATTGTTTAGTGTCTGTCGTAGAAGTTTTTTAACAAGAAATCTGGTGGGAATTAAGCATTGATCAGAAATGGGGGCTATAAAGGCGACGGCGGGTGACACAGTGCTTACTTTTATGTGGGTATTTTGCTCTTCCATGTTTGGGCTGTTCACTCACCTTATAGTCAACGCTCTTGGGATTCAGAACCTGGCTTGGGCTCCGCTGATTATCATTACCCTTCTTGTTTTTGTGTTCGTATTCTTGTTTGGCTTGATCGGTGAGGCCTTGGGTGGGGCCAGTTTCAATCCTACAGCTACTGCTGCGTTCTATGCTGCTGGAATTGGTGGAGACAGTCTCTTATCCATGGCACTTAGATTCCCAGCTCAGGTATACATGTACACTTGCTTGCATCGGCTATGAATTTAGCTTCTTTTCCCTGAATCACTTCTGTTGATTTGGGATCTTGTTATTTGTTGTAAAGGAGGGTCAAAAGATTTGACTGGATTTTAGTTAATTGTAGTCCCTTGATATTTCTTCATCCCCTTTTTAACATAAAATCCAACTTGGAAATAACTTGAAAAGAAAATAGATATCTGGAAGTGAATTGCAATTGTGTAGTAATTGAGAAAGAACAAATTTTAGAAGGTTGCAACGAGGGATCGTTTGAAATGGAAAGAATAAGTGCTATATGTTTGAGTTTTATATCCTAAAACTTGATTATGGTTAAAAATCTTCAAATGGGTGGGAATATGTCGACTGCTGATTGTCTTCTTGACAGGCAGCAGGTGCTGTTGGTGGTGCTTTGGCTATAATGGAGGTGATGCCACCAAAATATAAACATATGCTTGGTGGACCTACTCTGAAAGTTGACCTGCAAACTGGAGCCATTGCTGAGGGCGTTTTGACTTTCTTAATTACCTTTGCTGTTCTTGTAATTATACTTAAGGGTCCTCGTAACCCACTGTTCCAGACGTGGCTTCTTGCTGTTGCTACTGTTTCACTGGTTATTGCAGGTGCTGAGTACACTGGGCCGTCCATGAATCCTGCCAATGTGAGTAGTCAAGCTCTCTTTATCTCCAGTCTTATCTGTCTTGACAATGTGTCTGCTTTTGTATGGTGTAGTGATATGGAACATGTTCCAAGGGTGTGAACAGTCATCCTCCCTTTTGCATTGTATAGATTGCTGCTATGTTATGCTGTTATGGTATGATGAGGATTACGGATCATCTTTAATGCACATTGAGTCAGTCATTTTACCATGTCAACAGAATCTTTTGAGTTTTTAATACAATGGTCTACTTTTTAAGATATCTGCATTCTTCTCTTGATCTTTTTGTCAGAACTTTGTTCCAAACATTTTTTCTTCAACAGTTTGGTCAGCTTTTTAGCATTCGTGTTATCTTTATATGTCTGAAGTTCCTTTGGTGGCACCAATTTGTATGGAATTACACATTGGATACCACTTGTATATGGCGTTGGTTTATGTGAAGTAGATGACATCAACTCCAAATATAAATTGTTGGTAACAAGGTTGAGATGAAAAGTTTACATCAGTTTTTAACTTAATAAATGCCTGATTTATCTTTCTTTTGTCCTGGCTACTGGTAACTTTGTAGACCACGCGTGCCTATCTTTGTGTATGTAAGTGTCTTAATGTGCATATGATTCTTTCTGTTCTTCTACTAAATGTCAAGAAGAAGTCTGAAGTTTCAACTTTCTGAGGTGACATTGCACTTTTCCTTGATCTTGCTCATTCTTAGTATGCCTATAAATAGTAAAAGCAATGTGGACTGCAATTTATTATATATAAGATCCTTCACCTTCATTTTATGCTTGCGCTGATCATTACTAACGGTGAGGTTGTTGCCATTGACACTGTGCCTGGCATAACCTTTAGTCTGAGGTCATTAAAGAGCATTTTGATAAAATTACTAGTCCAGTAAACGAACAATCTATTTCCTAGTTTGGACATGCTGCTATTCCGCTAGTTTGGAGAAAACAGCAAATAGTTGCTGGATATGTGGTGAAAGAAAAAGAAACATGTAATCAGGTCAGAGGTAGAACCTTATCAGCAAAGAATGAAACAGTCTGCATCTGAGGATGAGGGGCAGCATGGAGTGTAAGCAAAGTTGTTTTGGTTTTGAAAGTCTTTATTCAAGGGTTTTGCAGGTTACCGTTGACAGTATAACTTTAAGATTTGTTTGTGCTTGAGTACTTTTGAATCTCGGGTGTAATATGTGCACACATGTAGGTGATGCATACAATATGCTTATAGTTAGGTTGCACTGTAATCTCAAAAGCTAAGTATGAGAGAAATAACTGGTATTTCCAGATAACAAGTCTCCTTACTATCATTAACAGGTTTAATTGATGTAGTGATGGTGAGAGTAATTGTTTAAACATGTTACGATACCTTCTTGACAACCAACATCATGACATTTGGAAGATCTATCTTCGCCCTAAAATCTTGCATCAGGTGTTTGCGGAATTGCTTCCAAATGCCTCTGAATGATTGACTTCTGACACCATGGTATTCATTGCAATACTCTATATTTGCTTCTATTAACTGGTTCTCTTTTGTGTCTCTCTCAAGGCCTTCGGCTGGGCATATGTGAACAAATGGCACAACACTTGGGAGCAGTTATACGTTTACTGGATCTGCCCCTTCATAGGGGCAATATTTGCTGCTTGGGTCTTCCGCGTCATCTTCCCATCACCGAAGCCCAAACAGAAGAAGGCCTGAAGTCAGAAGAAGGCTTGAGCTACCCTCAATTACGTTTTGGTTGCTAATGTAATAAGAAACAACATTATTTGCTTTTGGGGACAGTCCAAATAACAAGTAGAGCAGTTCGGTGTGGAGTAAATACTTTGCCAAGTTGACCTAATTGACTTGACTCAAAAAATAGTGGTGTATAGGTGTCGTTTCTTATAGTCCTTCACTTTTTTAGAATTATTTTAAATTTGTCCAATTCTTTTCTAAATTTTCTCCTTTTTTTTAAAGAGACAGAAATAAGTCCTTAAACAAAATATATTGACTATCAATTCCTTTAGAATTGTTCAAAAAAACAAGTAATACGTTATGAAAATAATTCTAAAAGTGACTGTGCTTTGAAAATAGACTTTGTAAGAGCTTATGATATAGTGGCATGGTCCTTCATCCTCAACACTCTAGTAGGGGTCTTCAGGGTAGGGTAACCTGACCCGTTTATAAATAACCTGAACCTGAACCTAAATGTCAGGTTCGGCAATTTCACGAACCTGAACCTGAACCTGAACCT
>JAOSBM010000006.1:12316596-12327003 GCA_027568955.1 Erythroxylum tenue
CTTAATTAAACTCTAATCAAGCTTGATCTAACTACAAAGCAATAAACCCCAACTCGGCTGTTCATAACAATGTAGTTAAACGTGACAAAGTAAACTACTAATCCAAACAACACATTAAATGTTCAACAATTAATCTAGCTATAATTAAGTAGCTTCACTACAAATTACAAACCCTCGACCAAGGTATATTCATAAATCATAGCAAAACTACAGATTAAGCTACTTCCCTTTAAGCTCGGTAAACTCCAACCATCACTGCGTCTTCAAGAGGAGAAGAATACCCCAAAGCAACCAGAAGCCTCACAACTCGCGACGACTCCTAGCTGCCCACGGTGAAAGTCGGCTGAGAAAGAAGATAAAAACTGTACAGAAATTCCACCCAGGGAACCCTGGGTGGTAGCACCATGAACCTTTCTTCCTCCTTCTCTCTTCACACGTCGTTCTCTCCTCTTCACTGTCGCTGCCAACTATTGATTTCAGATCCCTCTTCTAACCTAATTCGGTCGCTTTTAAAGGATTTATCGCGGGCCGGGTCAAAACTCTGGATATCCGTTCGCACTTCACGATGAGTTAATTATTTTTACGTCGCAACGTGTGGATTTGCTGACTCGTCGCGACGAGGTAATTAATTAATTAATTATTCGTCGCGACGAATGCTTCAGCGTGCTCGTCGCGACGACTGCGGATGTTTTCGGTGCGACGTATGAACTTGGCTAGCTCGTTGCGACGTGTGATCATCTCACGACCTATTGACTTCTTCGTCGTTGACTCCTTGTGTTCCTACAATTACATTACAATTTGCACCATCAATTTTCCTTGGAAAAATTATAATGCAATCAGTATCAATTTGGAACAATCTGACCAACAAATTGCAAATAACGTGAGCTTGACATAAGGAACTAATTTAAGCACAAAAGTCATCAATTAGGAATCAACAAGCATAAAAAGGTATGAAAATGCAACCAATTTATAGTGTAAACTTGGCTCAATCACACGTCATCATAGATGACACGTCATCACAGAAGAAACAAAACATAGATGACACGTCATCACAGATGACACGTCATCTTAGAAGAAGCAAAACATAGATGACACATCATCAAAGAAGAAGCAAAGCATAGATGACACGCCATCACAGAAGAAGCAAAACATAGACGACACGTCATCACAGAAGAAGTAAAACATAGAAGAAGCAAAACGCATAAAATACATCTTCCTTTTTAAGGACCATAACTTTCAATTCAGATGTCCAAAAATTTCAAACTATATACCGTTGGAAAGATAAAAGAAATACCTATAACTTTCTAGAAGATAACTTTATCTAAATATATCTAGATCAATCCATAATTTCCTCTGAAGTTAGAACACGAATTTTACATTCATCCACCAATGTACTGCACCCAATTCTCAACTTCATGACAAAATTTTGAGATTCTTAGAGACAAAATTTAAATTCGATGTCTTCATAAGAAATGTAGCCATATGTTTCTAGTTTAATCTAAATTAAGATCCATCTCATTTAGATAACTAGAGAAAAAGTTGTGGTTAAAAGACTGAAGCATACTCAGTGAAGATTTTCCAGATCAATTACCAATTTGTTTCAAAATCTTTCCTTAACACAACTCATACCAAGATCACCTTTACTACTTAATTTACTCCTCATTCTTAACTTCATTTCAAATCAATATCATCCATAAAGACATTATAGTCCATGATTAATCATGAGCGCTAATAACAGAACATACACATATAGACATATCCTTCATCAACTTACTATATATATTCAACTTCATTTTGCTTTCATTTCACTTCTAACTTTCACCTTAATTCTTCCCATTTCAAAATCTCTTATCCACCAAAAACACCTTAGCAAATCATGAATCTATCCACATTTCTCATTCCCTACTTTTCTCTTGTCTATCATTTCTTGGTTCAAAATTTTTTCATTCATTTGTTCTTTACTCATGACTAAGCACCAAAATTTCTCATTTAATAGTTCTAATCTTCTAAAAATAGTTTGGGGTCCAACAAAAGGGACTTTCCATGAATGTAGCCCTGCACTATCCAACTTTTTTCTCAAAATCTAAGAGTTATCTTGCCCTATTGCTCCAGGTAAAAGTTAGACCTTCTGCTTTGAGATCTATAATTGCCATAGTTTCCATATAAGACTTGAGATCTTCATAATAATTTTTTAGACTAAAATTAACTTGAGCCTCAGTTTTTAACAATATGGAATTGCCGTCTCCACAAATTATCTATAGTCTTAAAAGACCTCTTTAAAATCTTTGCTAACTTTCCCATAAATCTCTCGTCTAAATAGTGTGGTTAGAACAATATATTATTGAAGAGAAATAGTCACATTCTCTTGAACAAAATTCCGTTTCATGTGCATAACTTGACCTTCAATTACAATTACATGTATAGCCACCTCTTCAGGATTGTATGTAATTATCTTATCATATGCAAAAGCTTGGTGATTAGAAATGAACCTCTAATGAGCACCCAACCTGTGCAATTTATTCATATTTCCCAACCTAATTTTAGTTTCGTAAAAAGACCAAACATATGAATTCTCATTCAATAAAAAGATTCCTCAAAACATTAAGCTTCTTTGGCTAGTTTAAACCTCTAAAATTCCATGTGATAAACTTCATTATATAATTGTTTTGTCTTTGAGGCTCTTACATTTGCTCTTATTTGATTTCCTCCTCCTTACACTTTGAAATTAATCTTTTCTAGCTTCACAAATGTCTTCTATAGAAGGTTGAACTATGAAAAGCATAGTCTCCTTGTCTTGCTAATCTAAAGTTAACTTCTTATGTTGATTTTGGAATTCAATTAAGGATTACAAGTTACTGAAGTGTTCACTGATATTAACTTCCAGAGTCTTCTAGCTTTCTTATTTCTGATCCATTGAAGATTGAACCTCCATTGAAGACTTATCTTTCTTATTTTTCTTATCCTCTTCAAAGATAGGATCTTCAGGATCATTCTTTATTCCTATAGTTCACTATAATCACCTTTTCTGAAATTTTCCTTGTAGCTATTCATTTTTTCCTTTGTGTTTTAGTAAAGGTTTCTAATGATAGCTTACAATGATTTTATCTTTATATAATGTATCATTATAGCTTGACCTCATAACTGGAATGTACTCAAGAAGATCCTTAGAGATACCAACACTAGCACAACTTGTAGCGTACCCAATTCTCCTTTTTCCAGTTGTATTTTAAACCATACATAGAGGTTTGCCTAAGAAACTCACATTTGTACCTTTGTTGTCCAATATTACAAAGGAATATTATGTCGATTCACCCACAAAGGGATAAATTGTTGCTTTATATTCTCTAATTAGAGGCCAGGTTGTCACTATTGGAAAAAGAAAAGAATCTAACCCATATTCCAAGGGCCTTCTTCCACCACTTTCATTGCCTTAGACTGGGAAGTGAATATGAAGAGAAATATATTTTCTTCTATATGCAGAATATTCATTAAGCCCCGTATTTTTACTTACTCATTGCCTATCAATATAATACTGGAAATGGGGGTCTTTTTTCTACAAAAATCCCACTATTATAGCATCTCAACTCTTTGCTCTAGTCTAAAGCAATTTTAACTCTGATGATACTATAAATCTACCATTCTCTTCCTTACGAAGGCTGTAGTGATATATTGACTGCATTTGATCTCTAATACTTGTTTCTAAGTTTGTCTCTAAGGTTGGATATCCTCTTGAGCATTTTTTTTCTCCAATAAAGAATCATAGGGGAATAAGGAAGAAGGAGGTAAAGGAAGGGTAGAGGAAGACAAAGAGAGTAAGGGAAAAGGAGGAAATTCATTCCTAGACATAGAGTGGAATGTCGGAGGCAAGTCAAACTGTATGAGTTTAGAGTACAAATAAGGTAATGTCAAGATTTTTCTTCCAAATATTTTTAAAAGAATGTTACCTTAAACAGAAAAGAATATTAGTAGGAAAGTATAAGATGAGATAAAGATGAAAGTGCCCTTAAAAGGGCAGGAGCAGGAAAAGTCATAAAGCTAAGAAACTGACTAATAATGGTCTCCAGAAACAGAAGGATAAGGAATAAAATGAGTAGTAGAAGGAACAAAATAAGCAAAAGGGACTAAAATAGCCTAAGAAGAAAATTGCAAGTTCCAGAAGAAGGAAGCAAAAAAAGAGAAGAATAGTGCGTGGTAGGAATGGGAAGTAGGGAAACACTTAAAACTCTCTATAGGAGGGCCTCTTTAAAGTGATAGGAGTGCTCAAATGCACAAATTAATGAGTTTTGTCTCTCAGCCCAATGATTAATGAAAACTATAATGCATTCTGAAGAGCTCCTTTAGATAGGTAGATATAACTTTTATCCTTGATTTAAAAGAGACCTAAAAGTATTTTTGAAGGATTGTAGTGCTAACACTATAATACGTAAAGAAATTTCCTATTCATTGTAAAATAAAATTAGATTATCAGTAAACACTATATTATTAAGAATTAGTCTGTTACACCTTAATTGGTGTTAAACTGCTTATCTTAAGAGATTTTCTACCTTATAAGCTTAATGAGTGATAGGGATAGATTGCATAATGTTTTAGTGGGTAGTTTAGTGTGTGTTTAGTTGTTAAATTGAATGATTAGTGCATGTTTAGGTTAGGATTGTGTTATTTAGTTAGATATTTGTGTTTCAAGTGTTTTATGGGTTAGAGCATGTTATTGAGCTTAGATTTTGTGTATTTGAGGTGCCTTAATGTGTTGTTAGTGTTTGAGATTAGGTATCGAAAAACAGAGAAGATTTAGAGGAATCTCGGTAGAAGATTCAGATTGTGACAGAAGCAAAATGGGAAGGCCATGATCGTGGCCTCATTATCCACGATCGTGGCAGAAGTAAAATCCTAAGTGCCATAGTCGTGGCCTGCAAGACAGGATACGCGGATCAGATTCAAAAACTCAACTTTACAAGATTGTTTTGGACATTTTAAGCCCAAGTAAAACTTGAAATTTACCCTAAATAGAAAAGACTACAAAAAGGGTTTAAAAAATCCTAATTTTTTGTGAGCCTCCACCTGCCATTTTGAGAGAGAACGTAAAGAAGAGAGAAGAAGGAGAGAAGGGGAAAAGAGCATCTGCAATTGCTGTCTAACCACTCCAACCTAACCATTTTATGTTCTTTCCTACTTTCTCTTATGCATTTACTTCATCTTGATGTATGACTTGGGCTTGAGAATGTTGAACATATTGTTAATGATGTTCTAAACTCCTTTAGGTATTTGTTTTTAAATCAATGTTAATGTGATTTCTTTTGATGTTAATACATTAGGTATTGTGATTATTTGTTATATTTGCATGCTTTGGTAACAAATCGAGAGAGTGAACCAACAACAAAGCAATTAGATTGGGTAATGAGAGTTAAACAATCTAATAGATCATGTAAATAATCAAATCGATAATTTATACAAAGAGAGATCTCGTGTGAAGACCCGATAGTCTATTAGAGGGCTTAAGATCTAATTGGATGTTTAGGTTTTTTGATAACTAAGAGAATGCAAATTCCATAATTCAATTAGGATTTATGATTATAACTCGGGAGAGAGTAATCCATCCTTCAAAAGTCTAGGACCAATACCGAATTAACTCAAAAGTAATCATGTTAGCATTTGATGATAGGATAAATCCCCCTTCTCATAATTCTTTGATCTCGTCTTATTGATATATCTCAATTGTTAAGTGGTTGTGCTTCATTTTAATCTACTTTTGTTAATTTCGGAATTTTATTTTCATTCAACCACTACTTGATTGTTTAGTTTTCGGTTTATCTTTATTTTTATCTAAATCACATTTTTACAACCTTAGACAAAGTTAGGATTCAATTAGTTCACTAATTCCTCATGAGATCGGCACCTTAACTACCACGCTTACGACCTATGCAGTTACGAAATATTGAGGGTTTTATAAATTGTAAAACTTTCTCAAAAAAATTTTGGTGACGTTATCGCGGAGCTAATTTAGGAAATTTTGAATTCCTTTGTTCTAAGAAATTATTACCCTTTCTTATGATTGTGGTACACAATCATACAAAATTTAGAAAACAAAGAAAGAGAAGGAAGTTTGGGCACAAAATAGAAGACACATCAATTTGGACATTACAAGGCAACTATGAGGAATCCAAAAAGTTAAATGCCTAGAAGAGATAAAAAGAACGATGATGGAGGAAATAAATCACAGAGCAAAAGACCCTTATGGACTTCATGAGGTCAAAGTTCAATGCCTATCATCAATGAATTACATGACCACTAGTGCAAGCAAGTAAATTTGAGATCAAACCAACACTAATGAACATACTGCAAACCAACGTGCAATTCTATGGGTTATCCAATGAGGATCCCAACGCTCATTGGCTAACTTCTTAGAGATTGGTGACATGTTCCGATATATTGGGATGTCAGAAGATGCTATTAGGATTAGGTTCTTTCCCTTTACACTCAAGGATAGAGCCAAGGCTTGGTTGAATTCTTTCAATCCAACCAACATCACGACTTGGAAGTAGTTGGTGCAAACTTTTCTAAATAAGTACTTCCCTTTGAAGAAGACAAAAAGATTGATAAAGAAAATTATCAATTTCCAGCAAAACGATGGGAAGTTTTTATAAGAAGTGTGGGAGAGATATAAGGAGTTGCAAAGGAGTTGTCCTCATTATAAACTATCCAACGAATTCCTATTACAAACCTTCTACAATGGAGTTAATCCACCAAGAGGGGTACTATAGATGCAGCTACTAGAGGATCATTCATGTGGAAAAAGTTGAAGCAGCATATGATCTAATAGAAGAGTTGGCGTATAATAGCTGTCTTTGGACATCAAAACGAAGGAGACAACAATCAACCTAACCAAGCAATTGAGTAGCCTAAAAGTCGCCGCTTCCTATTCATTCAAAGAAATTCAGTACGAGTGCATGTTATGCGGAAAGGAGAGCCATATCACAACGTAGGGCAATTCAACTTCAACGAAGCACAAGTTGGTCGGGGAAGTCGTCATTCTTATTTGAACAAGTATAATCTAGGGTGGCAGAACTACCCAAATTTCTGTAGGTTAATTATTTTTTTCTTGATAAATAAGCAAGATTTAAATTATTTTGAGGCCTTGATAGATTAATTATTTTGGAGTTATTAACATGTCAATGTTAGGAGGATTTATTGTAACACCCCACTCCCGCAAGACCCGATCCTGACATCGATGGTGATATTCGAGTCCGTGCCCCTCGAGGGTGACATGCTAGAGCACTGAAACAATCAAAAGACGGTATAAATTTTTTTTTTGACAACCACAAACATAATGTACGGAGATCCATAACTAAATTGGGCCCAATTTCATTCATAAACATTTCAGTTACACGTAACAAACAGTACCCAACTTATCAGAGATTCACTAATCACGTAGGGCCCATTACAAATACAAAACACTATAGTCATAATGACTTTTCATTACAGCATAACTCTATTTGTATACATATGGTACAAACATTTCGAAATCCTTTATTGATAAAAAAATCACAGAATACAAATTTGTACAAAATAATAAAATACAAGACGCAAACTGATCCTGACCTCTATCTTTCACTTACATATCGTAAGTATACTCCCGTTTGTCTAAGGGATTACTTTTCAAAGCCTGAAAAATAATTGCAAATTTTGAGTGAGTTTTGCGAAATCAATGAGTGACCATCATTGATGGCTCACCCAATCACATAATCCATAATTCACATCATTACACATTTCACATTTCACATTCAATACAATTTAGTCACTTATATTATGCATATGCAGTGCACATGAGACCCACTTTCTATTTTTTATTTTGTTATGACCGAGTGCCTAAACTGTCCCATATAGGGCTCATTGATAACTGTCCCATATAGAGCACATTAAACGTTGAGTCTGAGGCTCTGAATCACTTTTGAGCTCGAGGCTCTTATTCACTCGTTGAGTTTTAAGCTTTGATCGGTGGCTACTCTGGTCACAACTACCATATATTTCATGTATTCATAAGATGGAATGCATCACTCACATTTGCATAAACTCATTCAATCACTTTTTCATATCATCGACCCTTGGTCTAACATTCAACATTAGAGTTGAGAATATTCATATGCTAATGCACATTCAGAACACATTTAACAATCACATTAAGTACACTTAATTCATCCAATTCATATTCAATGAACACTTCAATATTTCATTCATACCACACATTCATCGGACCTTTTTTCCAGAAAACAAGCACAGTCAATCACATTCATGTACTGATTCAGTGGTCAATAATGCAAAATTCAAATATCAAACAATAAAGTGAGACCATCTCGGTCTACTCACAATACGATCCAGATTAGCATTTTCTTCTAATTTTTGGAAACTCCTTAATATGGATGCTTATCCTGCATATCGACATTATGTCGTACATACATTGAACATACATTAATACTTGCACAATTATAAGCATTCATGTAATGTACACATGTGTATATAGAATATGTACAATGCATGTTCATGACAATCCCGAGTATTTTACCAATAATTTCTTTATAAAAAAATCATTCCCATTTCAAAACTCATCTAAGTATAATTTATACTTGGGTTTATGCCTCACTAAACCCATTAAAATCTCCATTTTTTCTCATTGACCCACTTCTGGAATTTCCCAAATCACACTTTCAGGTCAACTATTCACATTCACTCAAAAAGTGAAATTGATGTAATTTGGTCCTACCCTCTTCTAGAAAAGTGTTCCTCTATGTCTTATGTTTCCATTGACACCAAAACCACTCAATTTGGCTCAGTAAATAGGAAGATATGCATCAAACATTTTTGGATTGTTCTTGTCCAAAAACAGTGTACTATACCCAACTTCAATCTAGAAATTCAATATCTCAGAGACTGAATCATAAATCGACTTCTTGAGACAATTTGTAGACCTATATCTCTAGGATACTAAAATGTAAAAATTACGTCATTTGTAATCCTAAAGATCCTGATATAATCAAAATACTGAAAGAAGTTCAGTACGAATAATCCTATTTACACTTTTCCAACAGACTCCCACACTTTCATTTGATCAAACTTTCACAATTCAATTCGTAATGTTACAAAAATTTATTTAAAGGTATAAAAATTTCTTATAAATGTTTTGGTACAATAATCACCTCCTTTGTCGGAAGATGAAGTTATGGCCAAAAGATTCAACCATATTTATGTCCTCAATCATTTCAAACCTACTTTGGATTGATTGCTATAACTCTCACAAACAATGTCGGATTGATCTTGTTTTTAGACTGTTGGAAAGAGTACTTCAAGACCGACAACTTTCATGAAGACCTCAAAGTGATAGTTTGCTTTTAAAAGGGTCAAAAATACAATTCACTGTTGTTGTCCCGTTCATGTCCGTTTAATGGACATTGTCTGGCTTAAGGGTGCTTTTTCACCCGAGAAGGTCCGTTTAACGGACATCCATGTCTGTTTAACGAACATACACTGGCCTGGGGGTGTCTTTACACCCGAGAAGGTCCATTTAACAGACCTAATGTCCGTCTAACGAACATTGGTGACCTAAAACTCCTTCCAAAGCCTCTCCAAAGGTTCCTACACTCATTCAAACATCATATATACCCATAATCTTCTCAAATTCACCTCTTCTAGCACAAAACCACTTCATAACAACTCAAACACCAATTAGATTTCATTAAACTCCCAAATTTCACATATCTGATTCATCACTTCAACCATATCTCACCATTTAACAATTCCTATCCTTTTTCCATAACCTATCTTATTCCTAAATATCAAGCACTTCATATTCCAAATTCAACATTTCAAGTTGATGACTTCTTCATGTATACCAAAAGCTTATCTCAACAACATCCATTCCTCAATTCATATTCCCTATTTTCTCATAAACACCCAAATTAAAACATAAACATAGACATACATTCATTCAAGATTTGGCTGCATCCAGTTCTCATTTTCACATCAAAATTTGAGACTCTTAAAAGCATAATTTAAAATCGATGCCTTCTTAAGAAAGATAGCCCTATGTCTCTAATTTAATCCAAATCAAGAATCAACTGAGTTGGATAACTACAAAACAAGTTATGGCTAACACAAAAGTATATCAGTGAAACTTTTCCTGCTACCAATTTCCATATTTTTCCAACTTCTAACAATTTACCACTAAATCATCCTATCCATTTCACTTCCTCATCATTCTCTATCCAAATTAACCCAATGCATGAATCACAAAATAATTATGATCTAATATGATCATAAACCAAAAACAGAGCATATATATTGTAACATCCCGTTACCCATCTGAGGGGTAAAATTGTCAATTATAAGAATTTCTGAGAAATTGGGAAAAGCATTTCA
>JAOSBM010000006.1:12370380-12382591 GCA_027568955.1 Erythroxylum tenue
GAGAAATTGTGTTAAGCAAGGAATTAAATGAGTAAAGAGATTAGAGAGTACGATGAAATAACACTGGTAGTTGAATTGTCATGAAATGATGTTACCTTAAAGGGAGTGAATTCGGAACACCTTAGAGTAAAAGTAAGGTTTGGATAGATGGAGGAGCCTAGGGAAGGGTCTTGAGTGAACTTTTCCCGAAAGGTGTTAGTATGGTCAATTTTGCATTTTCGCAGCGACGAAGTCAAGCTTCTCGCCGCGGCGTAATTATCCCGAGAGGAGCGGGAGGGAAAATTTTGTACCTTTGCCACGACGAAGTAAAGAGCTCGCCGCGGTGAACTTTCCCCCAAGGGTTTCCGCAGAAGCGTTGATCCGTTCGTCGTGGCGAAACATGAAGTTTGTCGCGGCGAACTTCTGGACCCAGGACCCAACATTTATGGTTTCATGACTCAAGCATAGGACTCCAGAAATGAGGCCTACATGTTATGATATCAAAGCATGAAGATGAATCGAAAATGGTTAGCAGATTTAATTGGAACATGCATACGTTTTATGATTCAAGGGTTGGACTCTAGAAATGGGGTCCAACATATATATATATATATATATATATATATATATATATATATATGCGTGCTCATTGACAATCTCGGGTATATTTCCTTAATTCACATCTTATGATCATCCATATATCATATCTTGTGAAACTTGATTATCCTCAGTTTATCAATCATCTATTCATCAAACATGCATTTACCAATCCTTTCCTAGCATTATACATCCATACAATTTCCCAATTCTCATTCATTCATTCATATATAATTCATATTATTCATAAGAACACTCTTACATCATTAACAACTCATAACTTCCAAATTGAGATACATTCATATCAAGTCAATCCATTCTTCAATTCTAATGTCAATCAACATCCTAAACTTATCAATCACTTAACCACTTACTTTAGCAACTATCTAGGTTCATTTCAAACCTTAATTAGTCCAAAAAGACCAAGGTAAGTAAGAAGACCACAGTGCATGATCCCTCTCTATGACGATTGTGCAACCACCTGATGATCCCTCTCTGTCACGATCATGCTTGTGCATGATCATGCAACTACCTCTCTGTCACGGGCAATATTAGGGAAAACATGCATAACTCAAGCTATATTCACTATTTTATCACATGACTTTCACATAAATCAAGCTAAGACCTCTATCTACAACTTTTGTTCTTTAAGTTTCTTCAAATTCATGCAGTTTGGTTCATTATTCTGTAAGTTATACCCAACTACTAAAGACTGTTCTCCCAACGTGATAGTATACAATACTCAACTTCAAGCCAAAATTTGAAACTATTAGAGGCAGAATTCAAATTTAATTCCTTCATGACAAATATAGCCATCTGTCTCTAGTTTAATCTAAAATTAAAATCATCCCATTTGGATATGTACAGATCATGATATGAAAAATTACAAATGCATGTTCCGTGAAAGCACTACAACTAACGTATTCCAGCAATTCTTCTTTCACTTTTCCAGATTTTCAACTCCTATATCTTACATTCAAACCATCTTATGCCTAGTTCATCAACTCTACATCATTTGCTATCATACATAAATCTTATTTCTTCTCATTTCAAGAACATTTCTCAAACACCTTTCTTAAGCATAAAATTTCACCTTCATTAAACCTTAAATCCCAATCTATTTCATCTACATAACAACTTATAATCCATGGTTTTCATACTCTCAAAAACAGAGCACCACATACACATTCTTCATCATTTTCCTGCACTCATCTTATGCACAAGAATATAACAAACAGCCACTTATTTTCCTCATTCACATTACAACATATATTTAACTCCACTATCATGATCATTTCACCTTTAAACTATCATCACATATGTTTATATTTAAACAACCCATGAAGATTAACGTATAAATTACTTGATAAAACTTCAAGCTTTTTCAAAATCACATAAACCCTAACTTCCAAGCTTATACGATCATCAACTCTTCAAGGGGCAATAGGTTAGGTTTTTAGTAACAAGATGAAGAGATAGTAAAGATCTTGAAAAAACAAAGTGAAGGATAGAAACAACTCAAAGTGATGAGGGTGAGAGTGAGATGGTCGTGAGTGAAGAAAATGAAAGAGATGAAGAAGAGAGCATATGGAAAACGTGAAAGACAAAAACAAGATGGTCTTTCAAAATGTAAATAACAATGGGTAGGTTACAAGCAAGTTAACAATTGCTTGGTGGGTGTCATGACATTTGTCATGACACTTACCACTTAAAAAGTCCAATTAAAATCCTTTAATAATGGTACTTAATACCATTTAATCTCTAGTCCATTTGTCACCCAATTTTTAATCCAATTGTCACCTAATTTTCAATGTCACATTCTCAACAAATCCTAATCCCATTTGCCAATTATTTCAACTACCATTTGACACTTATTTCTACCACCATAAATCAATTGTCTTACCACCACTTGACATTTTTCCTAGTTAAAAAATAATCATAATTTCAAAAAATTTTCCAAAATTTCACCAAAAATTCTAAATCAATAATAATACTCACCAAATCAATTTTCAAGACAAAATATTCACTATTCACATCATAATACTATTCATAAATCAATTAAGATCAAATATAACCGATAAATGTCAAATGAGTGCATAGTCATTGTAATGTGTGAAAATATCAAACTCATGTGTCTGTATGCTAATATTATGCATGAGCATGAAATGAATTTCCTAATTTTTCAATAATATCTCTTATATTCAGTATTCTAGGGTTTTAACCCTTAATATGAGAAAAACGGGATGTTACAGATTTACTCTTATAATATTTTTTATTTATTGTTTTTTATTATGAATATGATTAATGGATAAATATTTTTCTATGTTTAGATACGAAAAATCCTAGTTTTTACTTTTGTATAAATTGATTTACTTTAATTTATAAATGAGATACATTTATATGAATTATCTTTGATTGATCTTAATACATGTTTGAGTGATGGTAATAACTATATCTAATTTTAATTCGCTTATGGATGCCCTAAAAAATCCTACATGTTGTAGACTATGACATAGGTAATAAGAGATGCATAAGAGAGACCTATGTGATCTTTGAAGTGTTAAAGTATACTCTTTTATGGGATTTCATAAATTTTAGTACATTAAAAGGGGTAGTAGCATTAGTAGAGATACTTGTTAACCAATAGGAGAATAAATGATTCTATCTTGAAAGAGTCCATTTTCAACTTCTTGGACATCTTACTGATCCAATTAAATATGTCCATTCAAGTTTATCAATTCATGTAATCAAAAAGTAATACTATAGGAAATACTTGTCTAAATATTGATATTTGATTAAATTCTTAATAGCTCTATATTTTACATGTTATTTGAATATAAAATACTTGGTATTTGTCACTTTTCTAACATGTTCTATATGGATTATATGATATTTTCCTATATTTTGTTCATTATCTTATAGGTAATGATTTTGAGGAGAAAACACAAATTGAGTGTTACTTTATCCACAATTGTCCAATTGAGGAGATTTTAAAGTCATTTAGAAAATAAGAGGATGGAAAAACAACTTTATAAAGGAAATTAGATGTCAATTATAGTTTAAAAATATTGAAAAGTGGAGAAGTTAGTGAAAAAAGGTATAAGTACTGAACTAGCCAAAGAGACAAGTGCTTTTTTTTTCCCGCAAAGCTAAAAGAGCTTAAGAAATAGAACAGGACTAACATTGGAGTGGTGTATAGGATCGATGTCAAACTCATCATGGTTTTATGTAAGAAAGTTATAAAACAAAACTGACATGAGTTACAACTTGGTGTTAGGTGTTGATTACATGTTGATTTATATTGCATAAAAGTTACAAAATAAAATTAGCACTAGTGTGGATGCTGATCTAGCATCGATTCTTATGCACAATTCATGAAGACATGTTATTTCTTAAGTTTAGGTAGTCTAGGACTCTATTTGTGTAACCTTAACTATAAATACTAGTTTTAGGTTAAATACATGAACTTTTACAAGGTTTTAGTCTTTTTTGGCATTGGAGGAGGTTTCATAGTAAAATTGGATGAGTTTTTATAGTAAGATTGGAGGAGTCAATGAAGTTAAGACTAATTTGTTTTTGTTTTTATTTTCATTATGTTTAGTGGCTAAAAGCCTTAGTTAGGGTTAAGGATGTATCTTATAATAGAGTTTTCAATTATCAATGATATGGTTATTTTTTGGTTGAATTTATTGTCTTTTTTCTTAATTGTTGAGTTTATTTGTAGTTGCTATAGATTAATCTTAGGGACTGTGTGAAGGATTCAGAGATGAAATATGATCTGTAAGCTAGAAGAATAAACACTTTAGCATTAGAGAACAAAAGTATCCTAGATCATTGTTACAACGAAATATATTAACTATGCTTAGTGAATTTAATTAGGTTGAAATGTACATTAGAGGTGGTAATTGCTTAATTAAATATACCTATATGATTTAACAGAGGGGATAAAAACTTAAGGTTAATTGTTATTTCATTCTAGATAAAAACTTTAGGTTAATTTTTATTTCATTCTAGATAGTCAATCTTGTTTGAAAATTTAAATTATACGGAAGTTTGCTTCATTAATTTTCCTTTCCTAGTCTATTTATATGTTTTCAATAGTTTAGTGAATTAAATTTCTCTTGTAATCTTTACCTCTATTTAATTTAGTTGTTTAACTAAGATTATTAATAAATTTAGTGATATAGAGATAGACAGTTTAAAATGAATCTAGTTTCACTTACTTGTTACAGTTGAATTTGCACGAATGCAGATTTGATAGATCAAGTTTTTGGCATCATTGACGGGCACACAATTTGAGGACATGCACTATAACTTGTACGGATCACAAAAGTTGAGGTTATCTTCAAATCAACCTTTACAAATGGTAAGTTTCCTTGTATATAACACTTTAAAATTTCAAGGATGTTATAAAAGTTGTTCATATCTATTTCATTGTCATGCATAGACATTTTTCATTTAAAAAAATGTTACGGTTAATGTTATGACAGATGAAATAAAGAAACCTATTAATCCCAATGGTGGTTTAAAAAAAGAACAATTATCAAGGAAAAAGCATTGGGCATTGGGATGTCTACAAGACTTGGGGCGTGATAACAGAGAGGACCTCAAAGCCAAACAAAGTTAAGAACATGTTAACCTAATGGTTAACCACCAGATTGGTTGCACAAATTCTTGTATTGTGTTTTCTACTATTTTATGTTTACCATATATGGACAAGAACTATAAATGACATATACCATTACTTTTTAATCTATTTATGGTTTCAATTGTTATATGTAGACCTTTTTTTTTCCTCTTTTAAGTTGTAATACTAACACTGTGTAGAAATTTAAAGTTTGTTCAACTTTTTATTTTATGTGTCTAAGCTATATAAAGCATAGTTGAGTACACTTTGTTTGATAATGAACAAAAAATGGATTTTTTGTGATCAAATAACAATTAAATTTTAAATGTCTATAGTATGCTTTGGATTAATAGAACATGTGGAATACTTTCAATAACAAATGGAAAGACTATAGAATAAATGTTGAAGGTTAGTGGTGTCCTTATGGACTGACAAATTACTTTAATTTGAGTGCTACTGGTCCACTTTTAAGAAAGCTACACATATAAGTCCTTTAGCAAACCTGATTTCATAAACCAAATAAATCAATCACACTAGTTAGTTGTTCAAAAGTTGTTATTAAGGTTCCATTAATTTCAAATAATATATTAGTATAAGGTCCTAAAGGAAATTTTCGTTTATTAAAATAAAAGGGTTCATACACTATAGTGATGCTTAATTACATTCAAAGAATGTATTAACTATCCTTATACAACTTATACAAAAAATAAAAAATAGCAACATGTTATGACCACCCAAATATTAGGAATTTCAATATAGTTTAACTCGACCTACCCTTGCATAGTTATGATATATATTTTAATCTTTCCATATTCTAATGTTCCAATTAGACATAAGTATGAATTTGATGCCTACTTAATTAAATCCAATCATATTTGTTCATGTTAATTAGTAGTTGATTTATAATTGATATTTGAAAATAACTTTTCAAATCTCAATTCACTCTAAAGAATTTCTTCAGTCACCGCTAATCAAGAACAATGAACATTCCCTCTTTAGAGTGACGAATCCTTTATTTGCTTACTCATCTATCTTCGTATGTTCATACTATATCTATATATTATCGACTGAGCTACCCTAAATAGATTATGTCGTAAGCAGCATGAAAACGTAGTAATTTCTATATGAGATACTTTCATAATCTTAAGTCTAAGGATCAATTATACAACCAACATAATGAAAAAATCACAGATATATAAGTAATATTTCATTTGAGATCCTCATAATAGGGTTGGTTTAATGAACTTATTCTCTAATAAGCACCCATATATATGTTTAAGTATCTATATATTTTTAAAATCAATTACTTTTTTCATAAGAAAGAAACATAACATGTAGTAGTTTTACCATTCCATCAATATCCAATCTTGATTAAACTATAACTAAGAACAATTTAGGAGTAATACATAATTGCAAATTGAATCTCAAAATTATGATCTCGTCATAATTTTAATTACATAGTAATTATTCTAAGGATTTTACCTTTGGTACTAAACATTAATTATAATTAATTAACTAAATAAATAAAGATAAATAGTGCCCTTAATTACTTTTTTCATCAAATCTACAACCAACCTATTAGCTATAGGATATACACAAACAACATATTATCAAAAAATAAATGTATATAATTATAAGTTCAATGTTATTTTCAATATTATGGCTACATATACTTAGGTTCTCTTTTGTCATTCTAATTTCTTTTATATGATAGAATAACTTAAAACCTTTAAAATTGGCTAATGTTTTTGCATCAAATATGTTAACATACGATTCATCTCAAACTTACTAAGAAAACTTTCTTATAAAATGTTGGGCCTTGATTCCGGAGCCCAACTCTTGCTCTAATACCACATCTGTTGGACCCCAATTATGGAGCCCAACATTTGGAGTCGTGAGAACATGAGCATACTTACTTGGAGGGTAAAATCAATAGAAATCCTCATTAGCCATCATCCCACAAGGGTGGCATGCCTACACCAGTCAGTCACTGTAAACAAACTCATTTTTTATAACTTTAGAGCTGATTTTGGAAATCCTCAAACCTAAATTACAAATTGACTTCTTCCGAACATTTATAGCTCTATGTCTCTAGTTTATTTTAAAATAATAATCATCTCATTTGGAGCTCTACAGAACATGATATCTTTAAAATACCGAAATATGTTCAGTAAAATACCTAACTTATACTCTTCCAACCGATACCCTTACTTTGATTCAGTCAATACTTTTCAAATCCATACCAAAAGCTATAATATTTTATGGAAGATAGAGAAATGTTTTAGAAAACTATTGCTTCAAATATCAGGTCATTTGGAGGTCGGATGACAAAGTTATGGCCAAAAGAGTCAAATATGTTTAGAGTTGGAAAAACCCTTCGGGTGCGATCGCGAGGAACAAAGTTGCGATCGCAAGGAGCAACGGTGTGATTGTAAGGGTGCCTGGTGCGATCGCAAAAGTGCTTGGTGCGATCACAAAAACACTCGGTGCAATCACAAGAACACCCGGTGCAAGCACGACCGAAGCTGTCCTGCATAAAACATCGTCTACGGCATCCTAACTTGTAATGGTCATATCTCTCAACTCCGATATCCAAAAATCACATACTTTATACCGTTGGAAAAAAAAGAAAGATCTACAACTTTCAAGAATTAAAATTTTTCTAATTAAGCCTAGATTAATCCAGATTTTCCCTTGAATTCAGAATACACATTTTTCCCTTATGAAAGACTATGATTAGGTCCTCAATCATATTATGCCTGCTTTGGGTCAATTTGCATAACTTTCACTAAGGATGTCGGATTACGGTCATTCAAAGATGGTTTCGAAGATGACTTCTAGAAATACAACTTCCATAACGACCCCAAAAAGACATTTTTCCTCTAAAAGGTTCAAAATTACAAATCAATGTAGCTATCCCATATTCACTTCCTCTAAAGCAATATCACTTCTTATCCATTCAACTACTAAATTGATTTCATCAAACTCTCAAATCTCAACTCATTTGACTCATCACATTCAACTACATCTCATCATTCATAATTCCTATCTTTCTTGTCCATAACATCTTAATTATGTGTGTGTGTGTGTGTGTGTGTGTATATATATATATATATATATATCAAAAATTCATGTTCAAAAAAATCATCATCTCAAGTTGATAACCTCTTCAAATATACTTAATTCCAACTCAACATCATCTATACACAATTCATATTTCATTAACAACAAAAGATATGAGTTTTACAAAGATTTAATGGCATTCCAAGCCACATTACATCATCGGCATGAAAATCCAAAATACAAAAGATACAAAACCCAATAATTCTCGAAATGCATCTAACGCCTTGTTTTTTTTTCAAAATCTAACTTAATTTACAAAAGCATTGAAAAAGTAGAATGATGCCTCGACTCTTGGTTACTCGATCTCATTCTCTTCTCCTGAAGATGGGACATAAAGGGGTGAGCTTGAAAGCTTGTGGGTAATAGTTTATAATGGAAAAATAAGCAAAACCTTTGAATGTTCATTTGCTAATACAAAGTTCTAATTGAATTCATAAAACGTATCGTTCTTAAATTCTTAACCAAAAATTCACAAACTACAAATCATGTATGCATCAAACTTGTTAACATATCATAAACACATAAGCACATCAGAATGGTTTGGGAGGTCCATAAACAGAACGAACTAACACATTCCCATATAATGGTCCTATGAATTCGTGAACAGAACGAACTAACACAATCCGACATAGTGGTTTTGTGTAGTCTTAAACATGAGGGAGTCCTTGAAGGAGCTCCATGCCACTAGTGGGCAAGCGGAAGAAGCCTTGAGTCGAAGTACACTTGACATATAGAATTGACTAAACCAAACCTACATAACGTGTATTTCATAACTTGTAAACTTGTTGCCCACAATAACACATTTTAGAAACTTGATTTCATAAACTTGACATACTTTCAAAATCATTTCCATTTTTCATTTCATAAATCATTCACACAATTCATATACCAAACATGTAGCAATTTCTCAATTCATTCAAGAAGTAATAAATGCAACATTTATGATGTAATTGAAATCATTAAACTTCATTGATTCAAAGAAAACATTAGTAGCGTATTTACTCTATTATAAACATGTACCCACCTTGATTTCCTTGCTTAATGCTTACTTAAGATGCCTCTCCTCTGATTCCTCTTGCCTTTCTTGATTTCCTTCAACAGTGGAAAAATCCCATTCAATAGGAATCCAATTGAAATTCCCACAATGTAAAATCACTAAAATTGATTCTAGAATACTTAAACCCAAGAATTTTCTAAATTCCATGAACTAAAATCCTTCCAAAAATTCAAAAGATTAAATATGACCTTACCTTGAATCTTCACCTAATGAAGAGTTTTTTTGGCTCTAATGAAAGCTCTTCTCTTCCTCTACCTTTTTCTCTTCTTGGACCACCTTAAAATCTCTCTTGAAGGCTAAGAAAAATCGAAACCTAGCTTATTTTCTCTTCTTTTCTCTCTTCTCCACCAAAACTCTCTTCTCCTCTCTTTGTTTTCGTATTTCTCTTCTTTCTCTCCCTCAAATCACGTTTTCATTCTTGAATTAAATGCAAGACAACACTCCTTCATCCAATTATGCCCTTAATGATTGGGAAATGTCCAATTTGCCCTTCCTTCCATGCCTTATATCTTTTAGGTTAAAGTGTCTTGCCAAAAATACCCTTGAACATTCTTATAACCTTAACACTTTAATTCCATTAATCCATGCAATAAATCCTACTAACTTTGACATAATTAAATAACTCCAAAATAATTAATCTATCAAAACCTCAAAAATTATTTAAATCATGCTTAACTTCAATGGAAAAAAATTCGGGGGCCAACATTTCTCCCTTTTTAAAAGAATTTTGTCCTTGAAATTCTTACCTGACTGATCAAGAGGCAGGGTATGTCTCCTCATATTAGTAATAATGCCACCTCAAATTCAAGAATCTAATTACATAGTTGGATACTTTATATCAAACAAAATGCATACACTCCCAGTAGCATATTCTACATTTTATGCTTGTGTCTCCGTCAGGAATAGGGTTCCAATACTCACTTTTAAATCATCACATTATCTTTTCTGATTTGCTCTTTTATTGATCATTCTTAATATAAGCTATCTGATCTACTTAACCTAATTTAGTGAAATTCTTCTTTGAGAGAAGATTTCTTGTTACTATCATCTATATTGTTCACACAGTCTTTATCGATCAACTGTTATCATCATCATATTATCAGCCACTCTTAATACCTCAAGAAGATCAATTTCTATCGTTCTTACAAGGTCATAATGTTCTATTTATCAAAACTCAATGAAGTAGTAAACATAATTACTGTCACATATGCTTAGGTGTGCATCATCAAAGTCATCCCATTCAATCCAGAGATTTATTTCCGACAAATCACCAATTTATATCTTACACTAATGATACTTTAATCTCAATTGATCCTAGACAACATCTCTCTCTTTATTAAACATACTAACACCAATTTTACTCTAGTTTTTTAGAATTAACCTCTTCTAATGTTACATCACATCTTAATGGTTCAACTACCATATTGAGTGCATTAACTCTTCTCACTTAATTCCTCATCTTTTTCTTAATCTCGTTCATACATAAAATCCCATCGTATACGCATTTCTAACTTTCTCCATACTACATATCATTCATCTCTTGTAAAGTCATTTGTGTCTACTCCATTCCCCTTTATTCTTTCCTCATTTCTATCTCATTTTCCTATTATCATTTATTTCATCTTCCACATGTATATCCTCAATTTCTTATGTTGAATCATAACTGTTATCACATTTATCTGACATTCATTTCAAGTCCAAGTTTAACCTCTCCAGGTCATAGAAAATTTTATTTTCTTTCAACTTGGCTTGTACACTTTAAATCTCGTCATTTCTACTTATATTTCTATTTTCCTCAACAATTCATGACAATATATTCACATTTATATTACATTTGGGGATATATCACCACAGTGCTATATTGACGTCATATTCAATAATGCATCCCCCAATACAAATACGTTGATTCATTATCTGTCATATTTACCCATATGCTATTTCTCATTTCTATTTATCCACAACTTTCATTTTCCCATATCATAAAAGAGTATCATTTTTCTCATTGATTTTATCAGCACAAATTCTTAACAATTACTCATGGGTGTGACTTATACACATGCGGCTCAGAATAAGGATCAGCCGCTACTGTCTACTATGACATGATTAAAAAGCTTGTAACTTGGCACATATTTCAAAAATTGCCCATGTAAGATCCTAATTCTGGGCTTTGATACCACAAATATTGAGCCCCAATTTCGGAACTCTTGCTCTGATACCACATTTGTTGGACCCCAATTTTGGAGCCCAACATTCGGAGTCATGAGAACGTGAGCATACTTACTTGGGGGTAAAATCAATGGAAATCCTCATTAGCCATCATCCCACAAGGGCGTGCCCACACTAATTAGTCACCATAAATAAACTCATTTCTTATAATTTTAGAGCAGATTTTGGAAATCTTCAAACCTGAATTACAAATTTACTTCTTTAGAACGTTTATAGCTCTGTCTTTAGTTTATTTTAAAATAAGAATCATCTCATTTGGAGCTCTATAGAGCAAGATATCTTTAAAATATCAAAATATGTTCAGTAAAATACCCAACTCATACTCTTCCAACCGATACCCTTATTTTGATTCAATAATTTTTTTTTCAAATCAATACTAAAAGCTATAAATTTTTATAAAAAGATAGAGAAATGTGTTAGGAAACTATTTCTTCAAAAATCAGGTCATTTGGAGGTCGGATGACAAAGTTATGACTGTGAACGATCTAGAAGGGGGGGTTGAATAGATCTTTAAAGCTTTTCGCAGAATTCTACAAATAATCAGAAGTTAGTACACACAAAAACCAATTTAAACAAAATTAGATAAAGAGAATAGGGAAGAA
>JAOSBM010000006.1:12382691-12400678 GCA_027568955.1 Erythroxylum tenue
AAGTAAAAGTAGGTCTTTCTTTCCTTGTAGACATAGGATCTTTACAAGGAGATGATTTCTTTTCCAAGTAGAAGTAGCTCTTTCTTTCTTTGTAGAATTAGGATCTTTACAAAGAGATGATTTCTTTTCCAAGTAAAAGTAGGTCTTTTTCTTGTTTCCTTTCCAAATTAAGACCTTTACAGGGTAGGACTTTTTTTAGAAATCTTCATTTCTCTCAATCTACATGTCCCTTGACCGTCTAGATTGTTCCTAAATCCATTTCTTGCAGTGGCGAACAAGAATCTTCTGAAATGTAGAAATCCTAGTTGAAGTAGGATTCCTTATAGGCTTAGGATTTCTGCAACTTTGGTCACCTTAGGGTATTTCAACCTCCTCACTCTGAAAATGATATCCAAAAGTCCTACATCTTCCTCCTTAGCATGATTTTCTTCACTTGACACCTAAAACACCTGAAATGATAAAATCAATGTAAGCCACATGATTTAGACATCAAATGAGAATAAAAACTAAGCGTAAAAGTATAAAAAGATAAGAAAATATCAGTGCATCAGTTTTGAAGAGGACTTCTAGACCTACAACTTCTATGAAGACCCTGAAAAGATATTTTTGCCTCGGTCAAAATTATAAATCAATGTAGCTGTCCCATATTCACTTCCTCTAATGCAATATCACTTTTTAATGCAATATCACTTCTTAAGCATTCAACTACCAAATTGATTTCATCAAACTCTCAAATCTCAACTTATTTGACTCATCACATTCAACTACATCTCATCATTCATAATTCCTATTTTTCTTGTCCATAACATCTCATTTATATGTGTGTGTGTGTGTGTGTGTGTCAACAATTCATGTTAAAAAATCATCATCTCAAGTTGATAACCTCTTCAAATATACTTAATTCCAACTCGACATCATCCATACACAATTCATATTTCATTAACAACAAAAGATATGAGTTTTACAATGCTTTAATGGCATTCCAAGCCACATTACATCATTGACATGAAAATCCAAAATACAAAAGATACAAAACCCAATAATTCTCAAAATACTTCTAAAGCCTTTTTTTTTCAAAATCTTACTTAATTTACAAAAGCATTGTAAAAGTATAATGATGCCTCGACTCTTGGTTACTCGATCTCATTCTCTTCACCTAAAGATGGGACGAAAAGAGGGTGAGCTTGAAAGCTCGTGGCTAACAGTTTATAACGGAAAAATAAGCAAAACCTTTGAAATATCCATTTGTCAATACAAAGTTCTAATTGAATTCATAAAACGTATCATTCTCAAATTCCTAACCAAAAATTCACAAACTACAAATCATGTATGCATCAAACTTGTTAACATATCATAAGCACATAAGCACATCAGAATAGTTTGGGAGGTCCATAAACAGAACGAACTAACACATTCCCATATAATGGCCCTATGTAGTCATGAATCGAACGAACTAATACAATCCCACATAGTGGTTTTGTATAGTGGTAAACAGGAGGGAGTCCTTGAAGGAGCTCTATGTCACTAGCGGACAGGCGGGAGAAGCTTTGAGTTGAAGTGCACTTGACATACAGAATGGACCAAACCGAACCCACATAACATGTATTTCATAACTTGTAAACTTGTTGCCTAAAATGGCACATTTTCTAAACTTGATATCCTTTCAAAATCATTTCCATTTTTCATTTCATAAATCATTCACACGATTAATATACCAAACATGTAGCAATTTCTCAATTCATTCAAGAAGCAATAAATGAAACATTTATGATGTAATTGAAATCATTAAACTTCCTTGATTCAAAGAAAACATTAGTGGCTTATTTACACTATTATAAACATGTACCCACCTTGATGTCCTTGCTTAATAATTACTTAAGATGCCTCTCCTCTTGTTCCTCTTGCCTTTCTTGATTTCCTTCAGCAATGGCAAAACCCCATTCAATAGGAATCTAATTGAAATTCCCACAATGCAAAATCACTAAAATTGATTCTAGAATACTTAAACCCAAGCATTTTCTAAACTCGATGAACTAAAATCCTTCCAAAAATCCAAAAAATTAAATATGACCTTACCTTGAATCTTCACCAAATGAAAAGTTTCTTGGCTCTAATGAAAGCTCTTCTCTTCCTCTACCTTTTTCTCTTCTTGAACTACCTTAAAATCTCTCTTGAAGGCTAAGAAAAATCAAAACCTAGCTTATTTTCTCTTCTTTTCTCTCTTCTCCACCGAAACTCTCTTCTCCTCTCTTTGTTTTCGTATTTCTCTTCTTTCTCTCCCTCAAATCACGTTTTGCTTCTTCATTTAAATGCAAGACAACACTCCTTCTTCCAATTATGCCCTTAATGATTGGGAAATGTCCAATTTGCTTCCTTCCATGCCTTATGTCTTTTAGGCTAAAGTGTCTTGCCAAAAATACCCTTGAACATTCTTATAACCTTAACACTTTAATTCCATTAATCCATGCAATAAATCCTACTAACTTTGACATAATTAAATAACTCCAAAATAATTAATCTATCAAAACCTCAAAAATTATTTAAATCATGCTTAACTTCAACGAAAAAAATTCAGGGGCCAACATAAAAAGTATTTAGCCTACTTGCAATGAATATTACCCTGAAATTCTATTCTTTTAATAAATTAGGTAATAATTTGGTAACTAATGATTTTAAGTATGATTTATATGATATTCATTCTCATATTTATGATTTTAAGTATGATTTATATGATATTCATTCTCATATTTATCTATTTACAATCGATATTATTAACTAGGATATTTATATCATTAGAACAATAATCCAACTCATTAGTAAACTGATAAGGTTGTGGTACGGTCTTGTATATTATTTTTCGTCCAAAGTTTGAATATGTTACTAAATATATCCTGTTTATCTTTGAGAAAATAATATATCATCTAAATGGAGAATAGAGGCATCATTTTCTAGTTTAATCTTGTTATTAAAACATTTATTTAAACTTGTATTTTGAATTCTAAATTTTATTCAATTTTACAATATTAGTCAAAAGTATAAAAAAATCAATCAAATGTCAAGAATTTTATTTTGTTGCTAATATAACCTTCAATTAACTTTTACCATTGATCTTACTTTCTAAATTGTCATATAAGTTCAGTCCTTTTATATCAAACAACATGTCAAATTTTAAAAAGTAAAATATTTAATAAACTAATTTTTTAGGATTTCAGAGTTATTCTCCATAGTGATAGGTGGTGGTCAATTGATTTTCTATTTTATTTTTAAATTTGATATATACATTGATGTTGATGAAACCTAGCTTATACTGCATTTCATCTTAGTTTAGTCAATGGAAAAAGTTAATGAAGTTAAACCTTTAGGCTATATTTATAAAAAATTAAAATCAATAGTATTTGATTGATACTTTTTGCACTTCTGACTAGTGTTACAAAATTGAATAAAGTTTCATATGTAAACTATAATTTATCATAATATTTATGTACTACACTAACGAGATTAATGTAATTTATATTTTTAAGTTTAACTATCATAATAAAATATTACTTCTTAATCATAAAAGATATTTTTATTTTTTATTAAAAGAAGAAAAAATCTTTTTAAAAATCTAAAGATTAAGTTGAAAGGTAGAAAAGAATATTCCTTAACATTTTTTTGAGAATTAAAAAATAATTAATGATAAAGAAAGTTTAATGGTACAGTAATTAGAGAGTGAACTCTCATAAAACATCTGCCCAAATGACCACATTTTAACATTACTATAAGAAGAAAATGATGACGTAATGACAATAGAAGAAAATCCAACAAAGCGGTGATGTTTTTGTAAGAGGGGTAAAACAACTCTCCATTTGATCATCATTTCTTCAAATTTTACCTAATTACCGATGGCTTCTCTGGATACTTTGAGGGAGGCTTATGGAAGTAGGAGACAATTGAAGAGCTTTTAAAATCAAGGCATGCTGAAGTGATGATAGACTAGGGAAGCAGTGAGCTATAGTTTTTTTTGTATAGCTCTTTACTTCTGTAGATTACCATGTGTAGGGAGTAAGAACTAAAGAAATAAGGAAGTTTATACTAAGATAATCAGTCATGTTGTAGTATATCAATGGGCTAGATATTCAAAGAAGATAGTATGCTTGTGCTACAGGCCAGATTTAGGTTTTTGAGTAGGATTAGCTCTCTAAATTCCTTGAAGATTTCTTTGATAATGGTCTCCTTAGAAGATTTGTTATTGGTAAACCTTCTGAGGTTTCTTTCTTTCCATAATACATACGCACAAAGCCTCAATGATAAAGTATGAATCAACTTATTTTGATTTGAGTAAGCTGTCGAGTTGAGCAATTTTTGTATAATCTCAGTGAAGGAGATCCCAGGATCTATCTATAGGCATTTCCTAGCTATATGATCCCACATGGTGCTGTTGTAAGGGCATGTGAAAAAGAGATGATCCCTAATTTCCATATGGACTCGACACATTGGACAGGTTTTGTCCACTTGTAGATATGACATTTTATCTACTGTATTGAGTCTATTTTAGATCGTTAACCACAATATAAAGGACATTCTTAGAGTTAAGGCCTTTTTCCATATGATCTTGTGCCACGCTACCTTTGGTTTTCTACTTCTTAGTAGATCTTTGGTGATTTTGTCAGTAAGTTTATGGACAAGTTGATTTAGCCAATAAAATGTATCAGGAGAGGTTGGGATGGGTGGATAAGTAGGTTGTAGATGTCTTAAGTTGTGAGTAAAATTCCATGAAACATCATTAATCATAGATTTAGGTATAATGTTGAGGGATGTGGTTTGTGGACTATTTAGGTTATTGAAATGTTGCATGAGTTGTCCCATATCTGACCGGTTGTCATAACATAAAGATATAAAGTTGTCATTCCCAATCGTGCATGAGACACCATTTTGTACCTTGTTCTGATGGGATTGGAAAAACCAAAATGGTAGTGAGGCTACTATGGTAGGGGTATGGATTGAGAATGTGCAAAAGCTATAAGAAAATAATTCAGCACCAACACCACATGGAGCAAAGGAAAAAAGGGAATGTGTGGAGGATCGAGTGTTAGAGGATTAAACTAACAGTAAGGTTGTCCTTAATACTCTAACACAGTGACTAATGCCCCCCCGCCCCCCTATTAAAGGAAATTAAGGTAGGAGGGACCCTCTATCTCTATAAGAGAACTCTTTAGTTTGCCCCCTATCATCCCTAGTATAACCTTACCATTGGGGAAGTCCTAATCAAATCAAACAGAGCTTAAGACTATATAGAATGAATTCAAAATGGCCAGTAGAAGGATATCAAGTAAAAGGAACATAGCCAAAAGCTCTAAACCTTAAAACCTTTCTTGATGACAATCCTATCTTGGAATGTTAGGGAGCTTAACAGTCCTGAAAAGCACTAGCTGCTATAGGATTATGTTGTTGAAATTAAACCTAAACTATTAGGACTTTAAAGACCAAGCTCAATTTTGAAAAGTGTAAAAAGATTGATTTTTTTAATGAGAATCATTGTTGAATTATCACTTATCACCAAGGACAATATTGTAAAAGAATAGTAATTGGCGATGACCTAGATAGAATTAAAGATTTTAATCCCCTGATCATTAACCAACTTATTTATCTGTCAATAAATTTTCTTTAAGTGAAGACTATGATTTAGGTTACTTTTGTGTATGCATCTAACCATGTATCTTAAAGATGATTTTTGTGTTATAAGCTGAAGATGATTCATCCTTCTATCAATATCTATAGATAATTATAGGATATTTTAATAGTACCCTCTTTTTTTTGAAAGATGAAGGTAATATTTTCTTGAGGAATTTTAATGAGTACTTCAAGAATTGGACTAACCTTATTGAAGTAATTGATTTGAAGTTAAAAGGGAATTTTTTTTACCTAGAATAATAAGCAATGTGGTTTTTGGTTTATGAGAAAGAAGATAGATAAAGTTATGGTTAATGAATTCTAGCTATAGACCCATCCCCAAATGGTCAAGCAATTTTCATCAGCCCTATTTTCTCTGATCATACCATTATTATTATTTAAAAAATTTTCACTAATTACTAAAGAATTGCTCACTTTTTCTTTAATAACTATCTTGTAGGAGTTTAAGGTTTTTAACAAGTAGGGGCAAAATATATATCTTAAAAATTCCAAGGTTGTAATCCCTATGTTTACATGAAAAGAAGGAACTCAAGGGATTGAACTACAAACAATTTGGGAATACTTAAAAAGCAGTGATGGAAACTGAAAGAAAACTTATTTAGATTCAAGGTGAGCTTTGCCAAGTTACTAATGACCTTATTAAGTAAAATGACAAAAGAGCAACTCTTATAGGTTAGATTGAAGATTTAGAGGTTTATAGCTCATTATTAAAGAAAAAATTAAGAGTAAAACAACTTAAGGATGGAGATATGAACTTAAATTTTTTTCGATAAGTCCATTCTGTTAAGGAGAAAACCTCAATAGAATTTCTTTCCTACCAAAGGACAATAGAGAATTAGTACATACTCATAAGGAGTTAATGTATGTGGCTCACAATTTTTTAAGGGACACAATTGGTTCCCAAGCTAATGTTTTTGTATTTTTGTATTTGTGTAGGTCTTAAAGTCATTTAACATAAGTGAAGAGGAAACATCACTCATTGGACCCCTTAATGCAATGGATGTGGAAAAGTAATTTTTAGAGTTGATGATAGTTTACTAAACACTCTAATGACTGATCTATATACATTCAAGAATTTTTCTAGACTCTCTATGAATAAAGATAAGAGTTGCCTAATGGTCCAAAGCCTAGATTTTTCAAGACTGAATCTGACCCAAAGTCCAAAGCCTAGATTTATTAAAGAAACTCTTACTCAAAACCTAGTCAATTTAAGTCAAATCCATTAACTTTGGACTGAACCAAACTAGATTTGAGTATATTTGCCATCTCTGATTAAAGCTATTATAAAAAATTCAAGAAAATGGGATTTAGAAGCTTGCTTTTCAAACTAAAATCTGTTAGTTCATAATTTTTATGTAAAAAATGTAAATTTCATATTAAAAATATGCAAAATATTAGGTGTTTTATATATTATAGAGTCAAGTAATTATTTGAGTACTAATTAATAATTAAAATGATGTATAGGCTAAAATTTTATATATAGTGCGAATGCCCTGTTTTGCAGATCCGATCGTGGGTGTCATCCCCCTGCACTGTGCACCACGACGTACCTGGGAGTGCTGAAGCGTCGGCTTGTTAATAAGGATAATCGAGGCAAAAGGTGGCTAACGACTGTGCCATTTATTACTCACTTCGACAACTGTGCACTTGCGATTTACGAACAAGTTCAGTCCTTATATTAAGTACGATAATTAGATAGATTCTTGAGATTTTTTGACAAAACTCAGTCTACATGTAGCCCTCCAAGTAATTGCTCTCATTTAAGAAGTTTTAAGTGACTACCCTTTTCTTCCTAATTTTCAAACCCTAACAAAATATGCACCGTCAGTGAGAAAAATAGTTGGTTGGGCACTTTCGATTGGCAAAACAGCTCGTTGGCACATCTTTGGAGGGCAAAACAGCCCGTTGGCACGGTGGCTAGGCAGGACCAGTTTAGAGATCGAATGCCTCGCCTATTTTTATTAACAAGCCGACCCTTTGGCACTCCCAAGTACGTCGTGGTGCACGGTGCGGGGGGATGACACCCACGATCGGATATGCCAAAGGCCAAGTTCCGCCCTCTCCTCTGTCTCCCAGGATCGGGCTGATGAGAGAGGGGCGACGCTATGTGACACTCAACTAGATGTGCCCTCATGAAAGGCCTCAGGCGCAACTTGCATATATATCTTTTAAGAATTTTTAAATCTAGTGCTCAAAGATTTAAATTTTACAATTAAGAGGCTCATCTTTCAAAACTTTAACAGTTCAGTTCAATACGGTAATTCCGTAGATAATTTGCTGATTTGACTAATGAAATATTTACTATTCAGGAAATTTAGATGTCCACTTGAAAAAATAACGACCATGGTTAGGGAATAAAAAGAATTTTTGCAAGTGAGACACTTACATATCATGAATAACAAAGATTCCATTAGCCAAATCAACAAATTACTAATGGAACTAACGTTTAGAATAGAACTGTAAAGGTTTTGAAAGTTAATCACTCAATTAAAAAATTTAAAAGTTTGAGAGTTGAATTGAAAATTTTAATATGTTGGGTACCTTAGAATTAGTTATCTCATATATAAAGTTAAGAATAAACATAATGTTGCAAAATATTTCATAAGGCAGGGTAACTTTGAGTCCTATGTTTGCAACAATTAGACAATATTGGTAAAGAGGTGAGACCAGTAATAGAGTAAATCTAAATATAAATATGGTAAATATGCATGCTTATGAACATTAGGATGTTGTTTATAAAAATATAAAGAGAAAGGGAAAAAGAAATATCTCATTTAGGTTATTACAATGGCCACACTTTGCATGTCCGAACTGATAGATGAAAGGAGACGGGAAAAATAGAAATTAAGGATTTTTGTTAAACTCTTTTGAGAGTAAGGGAACCCAAAAAGGAAAAAAGAAATAAAACAGAGAAAAGCTCATCTCCCACACCCAAAGTCACACACACATGTAGACATACATGCGTCCAGACCAGACATAAACATCGGAGAGACTCCACCACCACCACCTGCTTCTCCACCATCACTAGCACCATAACCACAGGTACCGCGTCTTCCGCTGCATTGCAAAGTCCGAAATTCAAAACAACTCTTAAATATTCTTTACCTTATAAGAGAGCAGCGATCGCATCGATAAAAAAATCTGTCTTTCTATCCATTGGAAACAAAGAAAAAAAAGAAAAGCTTCTTTTCTTTTTTCCTAAGACGAAACATCGTTCCGACCAAATACGTGATCTCATCAACAATCGCTCGCGGTTTCCATTGTCTTCCAGTCATTATAGTTTTTTTAGTCACCGAGGGTGGATCTGTGAGGATTCTTTTTTTGCCTTGATTTTGATTCCTGAAATTTACTATTAGTGCCTTCGATGATCGGTTTTGATTTTTCTTTACCGGTTGTTCCTTGAGTTTTCTTTTCATGACTGGGCTGCAGGTTTGGTTGGTAGTTGAGATTTGAGTCCTAAATTTTCGAACCTTTTAAAGTTTTTACACCCAAAATTCTTTTTGTGATTGTTTGCTTAGTTGATTAAAGTTTCTAACTTGATTGTTTACATAATACTAGTGTTTGATTCTTTTCTTGAGATGGCTATATTGGTTATTTAGAGCAGTGGTAGATTGGGATATGAAGCAAAGAAGCTGCATTCCCAGAGTGGAAGGATTAAATGCATGTGTTGATATCAGGTTTTAGCTACATTTTCTTTATCTTGATTTGCGCCGAGATAACTATGCTTATTGTGCGTTTTGCTCTTAAAGGAAGCGCGTTTTGCTCTTAAAGGAAGCAAGTGTTTGCTTTTGTTTCAGTTATGCATTTGATTCTCTTTATGATGGCATGTTTACTATTATGTTGTTAGTTATCAGTTATGGTCGTTGTAGTTTGAAGTTTTTAATTTAGTAGCTATAAAATCTTATGGATTGTGTTTTTTGTAAAATGGATACAATTAAAACTTTCATTCTTATTGCTTAAATAAATTTCCATGTATGTTTTGGTCAATTATCTGTTTTTCACACGTCATTTGCGTCTGGATAAATAAATTTTACCTAATTTTCTGCCCATACATTTGTTGCCTAAGGTTTGTGAGATGAGATTGGCTTGCGTGCTCTTTATTTTATTTTATTACTAATGTGTGCTTCATGAAATATGTGTACGAATTGGTTTATTGGCATGAAGCCATGTTGAAAGTCTCATTTAGTTGATTATACTGCTCCCCATTTGAAAAAATCCTCATTTTGGCTTATTTGCATGCATCCATCATTAATATATGTGTCAAATATATTGCTGATGAATTACAGGATGTTTGAGTGGGTATTGAGGGAATATAGTGGAATGTGATTTGCATGGAGTGAGGATGCCTGAGTTGAGAAGTGGAGCCCGCAGATCAAAGCGTCTTGACGATCTTCAGCAAGCTCAACAACCAACAAACCAAGCAGAGAATTGGATATTGCCTACTCAAAACAAGACCAGGAGGAGAGCTGGTGGAGGAAGGGGAAGGGGTGGGAATGCTGTAGCAAAAGGAACTTCACCAGCAATTCCTACAGGGCCAACTGCTGCAGGTAGAGGCCGGGGCATTAGGTTGATAGATTTAGACCCAGAACCTTTTGAGGTTGAACCTGCGGCTTTGGGAGCAGCAGACCCTGGTTTTAATAGAGTAGACGTGGCGGCAGATAAAGATATTGCAATGGAGGGTGGGAGTGCTGATAAGGCTGTGGGAGTTGAAGAAGAAGGGAACACAACTCCAGTTCCAGAGAGGGTATTGATGATCTTTGTTAACTTTGACTTTTCTTGTATGAGTTCAAGTAACTATGTTATTCATTCTCTAGATTGAGACAGACAAAAGCAATACTAACTTTATTTTCTTTATTTGGTTGTTATTTCACATATAAGGATTTTGATTAAAAAGTTACAAAATCTTCTCATCTTTATTATGGGGCGTCGACATTTTGAAAAGTACTTGACAAATTTTATTTATCATGTCCAAATTAGTCTTTGGTGTGCCTACTTTATCTCTTGTTACTATATATTGAATAAATACTCATTCATTTCTGTGCTATCTTTTCAAGGAATTATTCGCCTGCAAATAAATCTTGTAGAACTTAGTGTTCCTGCGTTGCAGGTGCAAGTGGGGAATTCCCCTGTATATAAAATAGAAAGAAAATTGGGAAAAGGTGGTTTTGGCCAAGTTTACGTTGGCCGAAGGGTCAGTGGTGGCTCTGATAGAACCGGACCAGATGCAGTTGAGGTATGACTTATTACTTCATGTGTCTACCGGGGGTCTTTAATGGACAATCACAAACAATTGCAATCTGATCCTTTATGTTGCTTTTGTTACAGGTTGCATTAAAATTTGAGCACCGAAATAGTAAAGGTTGCAATTATGGCCCTCCTTATGAGTGGCAAGTGTACAAGTAAGCACAATCTTTTATTGTCTGAATTTTCATCTTAAGATGTATTTTAATTTTCCTGATACAAATTTTCCTGTCTAATTCAAAAGTACCCTAAACGGATGCTATGGAATTCCTTGGGTACACTACAAGGGTCGCCAAGGAGATTTCTACATTCTGGTAAGGGTTGAAAATGGGCACCCTACTATCTGAATTTGTGAACTCACTTATCTGTCTGACAGGTGTTATGATTTTTTAGGTAATGGACATGCTTGGGCCCAGTCTTTGGGATGTTTGGAACTCTCTAGGCCAATCGTAATAGAACCTTTCTCTATTTCTATCTATGTCTCTTTCTTTCTAATGTAACCTTCGTTCTATATTTATTTAATGTGTTTGTAACTGCGACAGGATGTCTCCGAATATGGTAGCCTGCATTGCTGTGGAGGCAATATCAATCCTTGAAAAGCTTCATTTGAAGGGGTAGAACATTTTTTCCTTCTTCACGAGCTCATTTTTTGTGTGCTACCTTATCATTGTTAGTTATATTGTCAGTGCATCAAATTGACATTGGCTACAATGTTGCAATAAGGTTTGTTCATGGAGATGTAAAACCAGAGAATTTTTTACTTGGTCAACCTGGAACTGCAGATGAGAAGAAACTATATCTTATTGATCTTGGTTTGGGTATGTTCTCTTTTCTCCATGTTATCATATGATGCTCTTTCTAGCTTATAATGCATCTTCTGCAAGAGCCATTAACTAATTCCATGACAACTTGAACCATTTTTCATTTATGTATATGTATATAACGTGTTCGTTCACCATATGATTAAATTTGGACCTGATATGTGTTTGGATCAGCCTCTCGATGGAAAGATGCGTCAACTGGTCAGCACGTTGATTATGATCAGCGACCTGATGTATTCAGGTGTGTGAATATTTCCCTTTATGAATGAGCTGATGTATGCATTGCATCTAAAAGTTGACATTTAAAGATATGGTTTGAAAGAAGATCCATGCAAGTATCTCGACTACTGAAATGTATGCATTGAGGATAAGGTGTTCAGATAGATTGCAAAACTCAATGTTTACCTAACATTTTTGGCAGGGGAACGATAAGGTATGCAAGTGTGCATGCACATTTAGGTCGGACTGGAAGTCGAAGGGATGATCTCGAGTCCTTGGCATATACATTGATATTTCTAATAAAAGGAAAGTTACCATGGCAAGGCTATCAGGCAAGTTTGTAATTTTTGCTTTTCTTATGTTCTTTCTATAGAAGATTTCTGTAATGCTGTTTCTTCTTGAACAAACCTTATTGATTGTTGTCACTAACTTGGTGTTTGTTAAAATTTTACAGGGTGATAACAAGAGTTTTCTTGTGTGTAAGAAGAAGATGGCCACTTCTCCTGAGTTGATGTGTTGTTTCTGCCCTGCTCCATTCAAACAATTCCTTGAAGCTGTTACCAATATGAAGTTTGATGAGGAACCCAATTACTCGAAGCTGATATCTTTGTTTGAAAGCCTTATTGAGCCATGCTCGCCATTAAGGCCAATCAGAATTGATGGGGCTCTGAAGGTTTGACTTTGCTTTTGCTCAATTTGTTAGGAAACCTAGATAATTTAATTGCTGTTCCATTCTAATCTACACGGATGCAGGTGGGCCAAAAGCGTGGACGATTGCTTTTAAATTTGGAAGATGATGAGCAACCAAAGAAAAAATTGAGGTTGGGTAGCCCTGCTACACAATGGATTTCTGTTTACAATGCCCATCGGCCAATGAAGCAGAGGTAACTTCTTTTCTTGCTGCATATGTCGTTTGCAATCAGTTTTGTCTTATATGCTAAAGTCTTATCCCGTATTGTGTATGTTATCAAATCACTGAACTTTGCAAAAAGAGTTGCACTGTTGTTATCTTTCAGCTCCTAAGCAAACATTATGGTCCTTTAGAACCTTATGGGACATAGTACTTGGCAACCTCTGGGTACAGTTTCTAGCTATGTCTTGAAAAGAGTTGGTTTACAAAGAGCAGGATTTGACCAATTAATTTACTTCTTTCGCTAATCAAAGTCTTCTCGTATCACTTTGAAGAATAGACGTGCTCTTGGCTTGTGGCAATTCAATATAAATCTACTGCATATCCATAAATCCTATTTTAATAATTTCAAGGGGAAATGTCTTCAGTAGCAGTTATCTTCCCTCTTTGCTATGTTCTGTTGAAATTTGGGTATTGGTTGAGATCTGATTAGGTAATAGTAGATCATATTAGGACAAGCTTCTGTTCCTGTAAATGGTGGTTTTAATTTGATGGTTGAGGTATAATCTTACAGTTTACATGTCGCTCCACTGTGTGTAAGTGTTTATGATCATTTTCTTCAATTTCCAAAAATGAGTTTCTCCGCATTACTGAGGTATAATCTTACAGTTTACATGTCGCTCCACTGTGTATAAGTGTTTATGATCATTTTCTTCAATTTCCAAAAAAGAGTTTCTCCATATTGTAATGCTTTATGGTAATGAATAGGTTATGCAAGAGTAAACAATTGGAATTGCAGGTACCACTACAATGTAGCTGATGCAAGACTTACGCAGCATGTAGACAAGGGTAATGAAGATGGGTTATTTATCAGCTGTGTGGCCTCTGCAGCTAATCTCTGGGCCCTGATCATGGATGCTGGAACTGGTTTCTCTTCACAGGTCTATGATTTGTCGGCCTTATTTCTGCATAAGGTTGTCATATGAAGACTTCAGTCTATTATTAATTTGATTATTGGTGATTGCAAGTATTTAGTATTGTTCAGTTTTTTCCTTTCAGGATTGGATCATGGAACAATGGGAGAAAAATTTTTATATTAGTTCAATTGCTGGTGCAAATAATGGAAGTTCATTGGTTGTAATGTCGAAAGGTCGGCAACACTTCTGCACTGCATACAAATTTTCGTTGTTAATACTTATGATTTATTGCATGCTGTGTTTGAAGGTGGACTTCTGTTGTTAAGATAAGGATACTGGGCTTGGAGGATGACTAACAAGTTAGATCCTTGCTATTTGAACAATCTTACCATTATAAATGGTTCAATCTTATGGTTCAGCTAACTTTTCTCCTAACTTGTGCATGATTGCTCTTTATTTTCTTTGTCTGTTTCTGTTGTGAAATGTATATTGCTGTTGCTTTTTCTTCATGGGCATGAAGGGTCAGAATGACTTACTTAGAATGTGTAGCACTGACATAGGAAACATTAATTTTGTGAAATGACTGTGAGTTATCTCTACAAAAAGATTTTTTTTTATATCCATAGAAGTGTTATTTCTTGGTCTATTGGAAACAACCTCTCTACTATGTAGGAGTAAGCCTGTGTATTTCTCTTTATATCCATAGAAGTGTTATTTCTCTCAGATTAATCATGTTACCAAGTCATAGGTTTTCATATGAATAGATTTAGGTATCTTTGGGAATTTGTTTATTGCATTGCAATGTTCTACTCACCAAGCATTTTTGCTGTTCCCTTGACTAAATGACTGCATGAATGAGATTATTTCTGAATCTGTTGTTGAATTGGAAACTAACTATTTTCTTGGTAAAATTCTAGTTAGGGAATGGCAGAAAGATTATCTTTCATTTATCTTATTTGAATTTAGTTTCTTTTTTCAATTGTGTACATGTAGGATGCCCACAGTAATGGAAAAAGATCAATCCACTGAAGTAGCCAGATTAACTATAACCAAACTAATTTCTGAAAATTTGTCACTACATAGGGACTCCTTATACACAGCAGTCTTACAAAGTCAGCGAATCATTTCCGTTCAAGTGGATAAATAAGAAGTGGAAAGAAGGATTTCATGTTACATCTATGACAACTGCTGGCACCCGCTGGGGTGTTGTAATGTCTAGGAATGCTGGATATTCTGATCAGGTAAGGGTTACCCTTGCATATAATGTTGTACATGTTTAATTTATAAAATGATCTCAACGATATTTATTTATTGCTGTTGCAAGGTTGTGGAGCTTGATTTTTTGTACCCAAGTGAGGGAATACATCGGCGATGGGAGAGTGGCTATAGAATTACATCTATGGCTGCAACCACAGATCAGGCTGCCTTCATACTTAGCATACCAAGACGGAAAATGGTGGATGAAACTCAGGAAACGCTGCGTACCTCTGCCTTCCCAAGCACCCATGTAAAGGTACCTTGTTGAGATTCAATTTCAGTTTGATCCCACTTGTATTTTGCAGCTTACAGGGGGAGTTGAGATGATAAACAAGGTGTCTGATGAATATTTTGATACTCACAAAATCAAGCACCTTAATCGTATTGTTGTTTTCCTCTTTCAGGAAAAGTGGTCGAAAAACCTCTACATTGCCTCAATTTGCTATGGACGGACTGTGTGCTAATTTTGGTCCAAAAGTTTAAAACATTTGCAGGTTTAAAATGCGGAGAGGGTACTTTCGGGCTTTATTTTTGGCATCGGTGGGGTACCTTTCTCCTAAAATTTAAAGTCATTCTTAGCTTCCGATATAGGATATCCTCGTATATCGTTGTAAAAAGGAAAGAGGAAACGAGAAACGGTAAGAATTGAGAGCCCGACGGCGGCGTATTCCCGAGGCTCAAGTATGTGAGCTCTTGGGGAAACCGTTTGTTGAAGACAATTACAAGATACTACATTCTATTGCAGCCAATATGTGCTTTGAATTGCTCTTTAGTGTTGGTTAACGTAAATGGAAGACGAGTAAATTCCAATGTTGTTTCTTTTTAATTTTGTGAAGGGTAATGTTGTTTCTATTTTATCTCCGAAGATTGCTTCTAATTTATAAAAGAAAGTATTTGATCATTCGTGTATATATATTACATTAAGTATTTGATCATTCGTGTATATGTATTACATTCTTACAAGCTATAAAAGGCGTAAGCAAAATGTACAAATGCTATATGGATACTCTAGATCTTGACATTTGACTAATTTAGTGTTGAACTATTGCGAAGATAGAGCTTTATTATGGAAAATTTATTCTCAGATAGTTTTCACCGGAAAGGCCAGACAAGCTGGAAGCGTGAAACACCACTTGTGTTGTGTGTCAAAAGAATCTTATTATTTGACGCTAATGTTCCAATGTTTAACCTATTTTGCACTTGAAAGCTTTGATCGATTCTCAACAACTATAGTATCTGCCCTTTGTATTGGTTTACATGTAACCTTCCACATGAATATTTTGTTTTAGTAATTTTACCCCACAATAGATTGGTTTCTGGTGTGATTCTTGCTCTAACACCAAGCCCATTAAGACGGAGGCTACAAATGAAAAGATAAAACACCTTAACACTATACCACAATATCAACTTAACTTTTTAAAAATTCTATGTATTTTTCATTTAGCACCCTCAATTTCTATTTTTACCAAATCAACTCTTAAATTTTTTTTTCTTACTTTTAATATTTGGCTTGTATACCACACTCATTTGGTTATGCGACTACAAATGTTTTCTACTTATTTTGAGGAAGACGCATACTCTCCATCAATATGAATGACCTCTAGTCAGATTCTTATGGAAAAACAAATAACTTCAACGAATCAGCTTGTGAGACTCTCCAAGTTACTGTTTATTATGTTTAGGTGATTTTTAACATGAAATAGATATTAAGAAATCAGGGTTTTATCCATCTTGAATGGTGCAGTACTAAATGAGTTTTTCTACTTCTCTTTGTTAGTCAGGTAACATTTTGCATTAGCAAATATTTCTGTAATTTAGGATTTGATAGTGTTAATTGAATATTTAATTAATTACTGCTATTATACAATTAATTGGGATTTTTTACTCATTATTGTTATTTTTATTAAGGAGTTCTTCTTATTATTGGCAATAAATGATTACTTTTATTCATCAACTGAAGTTGTTTAAAAATAGGGTAAACAGAAAATATATCTATATATATATTCATTATTATCAATAGAAATGAGTCGAAGTAAAACATAAATGAATGATGAATATATATTTTGTTGATATAGAATAAGGGGACCATCGATACCGGTTGAAAGTTATAAGGTTGTTTGTAGTATAAAATAAATTTTACGTCCATTTTTTACGATTATGAGTTTGGATTATTATTGAAATAGTAATTTTATTATTGTAGGAAGGAAGTTATCGTTTGTTTTCTAAGTATGAAAGAGATATGATAAAGATGGTGAAGCATATAACTATTTTACAAAAAGTTGAAAACAAGAAGCTAAAACTATTTGATCTTATTAAAAGCATATTTGTTGGTTTTAAATTGTCTTTTAGTATAGAATTTCTATAAACGCCCACAATTCAATAAGATGTTTAAGGAAATTAGCTTTCAGCCTATTTATCTGTTTTGATAAATAATTATTAAATGACTCCGAAATTAGGTATGCTTCCAAAATCAGGTATGTAGCTAAAGTTCATAGTAAATTAAAGGTTTTATCGAAGACGATCTAAGAATGCAGTAATTTAAACCCATTGTAATATGATTGTTCTAAGTTTCTGTATGCTTTGCATGAAGTTTCTTTAGATCTCTTCCTTGTTCTTGAAAATTAAAGATTTATATTAAAAAATAAATAGCAAACATCCATATTACAATCTAGATGAAGACTACAAGAAGCTGATAGCAACTCTTTCTAACTAAAGAGTAAGAAAATTACAGTTGTCTAGTTTTCACACTATAACACTCTCATTCAAAGTTCCATGTTGTTTTAACGTTAAGGGAGAGGTTATATGTTACTCCTCTTGCTAGCATGGAGATCCAGCTGTGTAGAATTATTTTCTGGTAGACTTGTTCCATCTCTCTTGCTTCCCCTCTGAAGAGTCTTCTATTCCTCTCCTGTCATGTGAAATATACCACTGCCGTAATGCATATCTTTAAAGCTTTATAGTCTGCACTTCTAGCCATATTCAGTATAGTGACTCAATCTACAATTTCTT
>JAOSBM010000006.1:12435243-12467394 GCA_027568955.1 Erythroxylum tenue
ACTTCAATTAACTCATTTAATCCATCTTACTCTAACTTAAACCAATTCCAATTTCTAATTCTTTCTTTCCAATTTCTAATTAATGGTCCAATTCTAAAATAAAAAAATTGATCCATTAAACAAACACAATTAACCAATTAATCAATTAGGAAGAAAATTCAAAATCCAACAACTAATAATTCACCTTAGAATAACATGTCCATTAAGTCATATTAAAGGAGGATTCCTATAACATATCCAAAAATGAATCATTACATAACTCACAAGATTCATTAACATCAATAAGTTCAGATGCAAGCTTTATGACATTAGACATTTTAAATACAACCTCTTAATCCTCCACCTTTAGTATTAACTTGCCTTCTCCAACTTTTTAAGGATATCTTGAGCTGTAGAGCTCCGACTGAGATGATTCTTGCTTCAAAACAACATCATGTAATGTCATGCTTGCAGAAACAAATGAATGCAAGGAGGCAGAATCAATCAACACATATACTACAGAATTAAATAACTGAGCCATACCCGTGACAACTTCAGGTACGGCTAAGGCTTCCTCTCTAGTCATTGCAAATACCCTGGACTCTGCCTGACCCCTTAGCCTCCCTAGAAAAGTAGTCTTCTTTGTAGTTCCAGAGTTAACCACCTCTGTGACTGGTCTGGTTCTCCCGGTTTCTGCTCTCCTTGGGGCTTGCATATGGAACCCCTCTTGCCTTGTTACCTGGGGATAGTCTTTGATCATATGTCCCTTCTCTCCGTATAGGAAACATGCTCCAAGTGGCTTATAACATTCTCCCTGGTGCAGTTTCCCACAATGCTCACATTGGGGGTTTGTGTACTTGCTCCTCCCCATCCTTCTAATGCCTCCTACACTCGAGGCTTGCCCCGACTGCTCTTTCCTATTTATTCTTGATAGGACCACTGCTTCCCACTTCACTCTGTGTGTAAAAGCTCTTCCTACCCCTCTCAGACATTTGAGCTCTTATCCTTTTCTTGGAAAATTGTTCCCTGTTCTTCCTCTTCCTACTCACCTCATTTCTGATATTCTCTAGCTTCTCAGCCTGGAGTGCAGCATCTACCAATTATTGGTAGTCACAAAAATTATGGATCAGGATTTTCTCCTTGATCCCCAAATGCAGCCCTCCCTTAAACTTGCAGCACTTATCCTCCTTATTAGCAACAATGTTGGTCGCATACCGTGACAGCTGGGTGAACCTCAGCTCATATTCACTCACACTCAGGTCTCTCTGCGTGAGATTTCAGAACTCTCTAGCCTTCTCTTGGATGTACACCCCGAAGAGATACTTCTTCCTGAACACTTCCACAAAATCTCTCCATATCAGTACCGGAGGCATCACTTGATTGTGGGGCACTGATTCTCACCAATGAAGAGCATCTCCCTGTAACAAACTCACTGCATAATCCTGTTTCTCTTTATTATTGCACTTCATCTGAATTAGGACCCTCTCTTTCCTCTTCAGCCATGCTTCAACCTCTTCAGGATTGGTGGTTCCATTAAAATCCACCGCTCCGTACTTGCGGAGCTTATCATACTGTGCACTCCTATCCACTGGAGTTGGCACTGGAGCTTATGACTTTTAGCCTCATGGCATAAGTGAAAGCCTGGGCGAAGGCTTGAAAGAATTGCGGGTCCATAGGGTTTACTTGAGGCATAGGAGGAGGAGGCGGTGGCACTTCGTGTTGCACACTAGGTGCCTCAGAGTCAGGAGCATAATATGTCCCTGAATCTTGTGGGACATAGGATTCATCTGTGCTCCTTTGTCGAGAGCCAGATCGAGTTAGAGCTCCTCGAGTTCTCCTTGGAGGCGGCATTTTTCACTCCTTCAATATAAAACCATTGAAAATCTTTTGTTGATACAAAACAAATTTTAAAGTATGCAAAACAGTTCAAATCGTATAAAACAATTTCAAATCATAAGAAACAAATTAAAACTTTCATGTCTTAATCTACCCATTTCAAACTTAGGATACTCCAAAGCCTAGTCCCAAACTTGGACCTAAACCTAGTCGCTCTGATACCATAATATGTTGGACCCTGTTTTCGGAGCCCAACTATCCAGAATCATACGTGCATGAGTGGGTTCCCTTGTAAGGTTACTTCATTACCCTTTTTTTCTTCATCATCAGTTCATCTTCATTCTCACAGCATCCCAAAGATCTCCTCTGGTATTTGTTCAATGGCGTGCCCATGCCAAACAATCACCATAATTAAACTCATTTCTCCTAATTTAGACAGATTTTGGTAAACTTCAAACCAGAATTTCTAATCGACTTCTTCAAAGAAAAAGCAACTATAAATCTCTAGGTTGTTTTAAAGCAAGAATCATCTCAGTCGGAGCTCTACAGCTCAAGATATCCTTAAAAATCTACAACACGTACATACCCTAATCACGCTCTCTCAACCGACCTCTCACTTACTCTAATGCAAACTTTCTCAAAACAACTCCAAAAGATACAAATTTTCATGGAGAGACAGAAGATGTTAGGAATCCATTTTTTTTTCAAGAATCACTTCATTAGGAGGTCGGATGAGGAAGCTATACCCGAAAGAATCGAACATGTTTTTACCATCAATCAATTTGTACCTCCCTTGATGCAATTGCCATAACTTCCCCCTACAATTGTCGGATTGACTTCATTATAGACGGTTTAAAAGAAGACTTCTAGATCTGCAACTTTCATTAAAACCTCAAAGACAAATCCTAACTTCTGTGTTTTTTTCTTTCTTACTTTCGCTTCGTCTTACTTCTACTTCGTTTTACTTTTCTTGCAACTTACTTTTCTTGCGTCTTACTTTCACTTCGTCTTAGATGAACAGTAACTAAGACAATAGGAGGAACAGTAACTTCGTCTTACTTTTTTCTTCCGTCTTAGTTCCGCTTCGTCTTAGTTTGACCTCCGCTCCGTCTTAGTTTTTTCACTCTCCAGAGCAACTCCACTTATAATGAGCATAACTTTTGACTCAGATGTCCAAAAATTTCATACCATATATCGTTGGAAAGATAAAAGAAGGATCTACAACTTTTTTGAAGATAACTTTGTCTAAATCAGACCTAATTATCCCAGAAGTTTCCCTAAAGTCAGTACACAAATTTTCCCCTTATGAAACCTTGGGAAATATGGGAGAAACAAAATCATAAACCATTAGCATCAAAAGATCATAGTTTTACAAAGCTTTAGTGAGGCATTTCAAGCCCCCAATACATTAATATTTCAAAAATCCCAAAATACAACCGACATATGAACATTAAATTACTCAAAATGCAACTAAAGCCTTGGTTTACAAGATTTGATTAAAATTCAACAGCATTTCAAAAGTGGAGTGATGCCTTTTGCCCTTATCTACTCAATCTCTTGCTCATCACCTGCTTATGGGGAGGAAAGTGGAGGTGAGCTTAAAGCCCGTGGGTAACAATTTTATAGTTTGTAACAAGTAAAAACATTTTTATAACCTTTTCAATGCAAAGATTCATGTGTATGCAAATCATGAATGCATTACTCCTATCAATTTGTCATGAACACATAAACACATCAAATGGTTTGGGTAAGTCCGAAACATGACACACTACACATTTCCAACGAAATGGTTCTGTGTAGTCGTGAATTCTTGAGGGAGCTCCATGCCACTAGCAGGCAGGCAGGAGAAGCCAATCCTTGGGTCAACGTGCACGTGACGGTTCTTGAGGGACTACCACAAACCTACATAACACATAGATTTCAAATCTTGTAAACTTGATGCCCAAAAAGACACATTCTCTTGAAAACTTGCTTTTCATATGCTTGTTATATCTTGAAAACCCTTTCAAAAAGGATGGTCTCAAATTTATACATCATTTCAAAGAATCATTTTAAAAACAACTTTCCATAAATCATCACACAAATCATGTATAAGTATGTAGGACAATTTCGCAGCATTTTACAACATTCAATGCACATGCATGAGGTGGTTGTAAAATTAATTACTGTCATTTGTTAACAGAAAACTTTTATTAGCTTATCACCTAACCATAAAAGTGAAACCCCACCTTGAAGTCCTTGACTATGACTTGTTCAACTATGCCTCTCTTCTTGCTCCTCTTGCCCTTCTTGATTTTCTTCAACATTTACAAAAATACCAAATCAATAGACATTCAAATTGGAAAACCCAAAGAACCCAATGCATGAAATTGATCCTGGAGTACTTATACTCATACTTTTTCTAAGCTCTTTGAACCACAAATCTTTCAAAACTCCAAAATATTAAAAACAACTTACCTAAAATCTTCACCAAATGAAGAAATGCTTGGTTCAAAAGAAAGCTTTTATCTTCCTCTACCTTTTTCCCTTCTTGCTCACTCTCAAAATCCCTCTTGAAGGCTAAGAAAAATCAAACCCTAGCTTGCTCTTCTTTCTTTCCCTAAACTCACGAAACTCTCTCCCTTCTTTCTTCAATTTCGTTTTCTCTCTCTTCCATATGCAAGACACCCCATCTTCTTCTCTTTTACACCATCAATGATTGCATAAAGTCCCTTTTGCCCTTACTTTAATGCCTTATGATTTTTAAACTTGAGTGGCTTGCCAAAATTGGCCTTACACTCTCCCACTACTTCAATAGTTCAAAGCCCTAAGCCCATGTCATATTATCTTACCCATATTAACAAACTAATTAATTCCAATATGACTAATCTAGCAAGACCTCAAAATTAATCTAATCATGCTTATATAAAAAAAATCAGGGGCCAACATTTCTACACAAAGCATCTGCCTAGTTCGCCAATTATGCCATTACATCTACTTCATACGCCTCCACTAGCTTGTTAAGGTTTACTCGAAAGTAGAAATACTGATAATTGTTCATATTCATGTCTTTAATGAGGTCATAGACTACTTTTGGTGTCATATGATTCAGAGTATCCCCAGTCATTGTATCTATTGTCTACATTGTGGTTTGATTAGCCTATTATAAAAGGTATGAATTTGCATCCATATTGACCATAATGTGAGTGTTTCCTAAACATTTCGTTGAACCTCTACTATGTCTCATATAATGCTTTTAAGTCAGTTTGGGAATAGAAGAACATATTGTTCCTCAACTTGGCAGTCTTTGCTAGTGGAAATACTTCAAAAGAAATTTCTCTGTTACTTGATCCCATGTCACAAGTGAAATCTAGGTAGAAAATTTAACCATTGCTTGGCCTTACCCCTTAATAAAAACATGAATAGTTTCAATATGATTGCATCATCATTAGCACCATTACTTTTGAAAGTATCACAAATCTCCATAAAGTTTGAATAAACTATCACCATCTGAATGATAGTTAACTTAATTTCAAAATTGTTGGCATTAATAGTCGATATGAAATTGTTAGACTCCACACCTATCAAGTCCAGTGTAACGTAATCAAATATCGTTCTTGGTTGGTTTATCATGGTTCCTAATACTTCAGTATCAATAAGACCTCCTAAGTCATCTATTTGTTAATGTAACTCAAACTCTTTAAATTATGTTCTGCAAAAATTTCTACGAATTGTTCTCTTAATCTTTGGATCTTTGTCTACTAAGCTCGATGGATTACTTCGGGTTGTAAATTGACCTCAAGATCTGTGAAAGACAAGAAAACTAAAGAGTCAATGAAATAAACATATAAAATAAAATTAAAATTAAAATATAATAAAATAATAATGGATAGATTAATAAAAGTTAGCATTTTCTAATATTATTGTCCCTGGCAATGATGCCAAAAACTTGATTGAATTTTGTTATACTTATAAAGATTTATAAGTTTTAACTATAAGTCAAGTACGAGTCAATCCCATAAGAATTGTAAGTATTAGTATTAACCCTTCTTCTATTATCTAATTGTCAAATCAGATTGTGAATTTACTTGAAAATTAAAGAAAACAAATTGAACTAAAGTTGATAAAATATTGAACTCAGATGAAGATAATGCTACGAATAGTCAATATCAAATAAGTAGTACCTAGGTGATGAATCCCCCTAAGATATCCTAATCACTAATCCTTTATCATGCGATTAAATTATTGATAATTGGACCATAAAAATTTCTATCTTATGTTAATATCTTTATTAAGACTATTAACAACTAACCCTATGTTGATTAACTGAAATATCTTTCTAGCTAAAAATCCTAAGATTTCATTATAGATTCGTGAATTTCACTATTAGGTTTGACTCTAATCTAAAGGATTTATGTTGACCTATCTCTAGGTTAGTATGCAACTCCTTCCAATTATGGTAGAAGGTTCATCACACCTAGGTACTAAACAATTTAGTTCCTAAACTTAGAAAACAAATCCAATAACAAATATTCAGAAGAACAAATAGAAATAAAATAATTTATAATTTAAATCTTCCTTATCTTTAATAAAGTCTTTTTGTAAGTTGGATTGAATGTTGCTATCAATCGGATCTCATGACATAATCTTCATGCTTTCTTCGTCCTCTATTTAGAAGTTCCTCTTCTTTGGTGTTTCTTACGACTTAAAAACATTTCCTTTTTTCTGCCTCCAATAATATCCTTTTATAGTAAAAACTAGGTTTCTAGGATATACACGATCACTTACGTCTAAATAATTATGTATTTCCAAAATTACCTAAATTTGTGATTTTATACGAGTATAATGACTTACATAGGTAAAATACACGATCATGTACATTAATATACACTAGCATATAACCCCACACAAGCAAGAATTGTGTTGTTAAAGTTCCACACATTTATAGTGAGTCACATAGTCACTGTGCACGGCGGTGGAAGTCCGCAATAGCTTCAAATCTTTGTTCTATGCTACAATTTCATCCGAATTCTTCTCTTTTTGGTCCATAAAGGCAATTATTGCCCATAAACACATTTGAAGCGAAATAAGTACCAAAAATTATGAAACTATTAAATAACAAGCAAAACATACTAAATAAGAGTATATAAATATAGTCAATTAATAGTTTATCAACAAGCTAAGGAGAATTTGTTAAGAGCTCAAGAGGAGGCTATCTTGATCCTTTGAACCAGGTACTGAGAATGCAAAAGATTATTAAGTTAAGGGATTACAATTCCATTCTAGCCAACCATAATTCCTTACTAGAGCAAAATGCTAGAGTTTTGTGGTTTAAGAAGGGAAAATCTAATACCATGATTTTTCATCTATAATACTTACAAGGAGAAATAGAAACAAAATCATATCCCTATTGAATATGAATGGAGTCCTCTACTTTGATAAAGAGAAAATTAATGACATTGCCTTATAGTACTTTAGGAAGTTGATGGGATCAAATTCTAATGTAATTAGAGGAATTAATTTGGAAAAATTCATCAATTAAAACCTCAGTTAGGACGTAAAAGAATATTTAGTCAGACCTATCTTTGCTCAAGATATTAAAGAAACACTCTTCATCTTAAACCCTAATAAATCGTATAATCCAGATATAATGCATATTTCTTCCACTTAACATGGAATATCAATAGAGGGCTTTTGGTTGGAGTTGTAAAGCAATTCCTTTTAAGTACTAAGATAATGAGGGAGTTAAAAAAAATCATATTTGTTTAATCCCCAAGAAGATGAACTATAGTTTAATGCCGGACTATAAACCAATCTCATGTCGCAATACAACTTATAAAGTAATTTCCAAGCTTATAATTAGAAGGTTGAAGGTGTCCCTCAAAATTTTGATAAGTCCACAACAAGAGGTGTTTATAAAAGGAAGGTTTATTAATGATAATATCCTTCTTATGCAAGAATTAATTAAAGACTATGATTCCAAAAGACCATTTAGGAATTGTTCTTTGAAGATTGATTTCTTTAAAGCCTTTGATATAGTTAATTAGAATTTCATCTTGGAATGTATGCAAGCCTTTGGATTTCCTCCCATTTTTGTAAGCTGGATCAAAGCCTATATGAATACAACATCTTTCAGTGTCCTAATAAATGGTAAGCCCAATGTAATATTCAATTCAAGGATATTATACAATGAGACCCTATCAAAAATTGAACAAAAAATGTATTTCCTCATATATGTATGTTACAACAACTATTAGCTATATATATACACAAAACCCTAGTACCCAAATTTGGTAGTTACCTATAAATTATGGAGTATCCTATAAGAATCTTGATTAATACTATCCTAATTTAAGGATAAAATCTATTAAAATATATTTTCCTAAAATAGTCTCCTAATTAAACACACTTTCCCAACTTGGATACAATAGTCTGAAAAATTGAGCTGCTTAACCCTTTGGTAAGAATAGCAGCAAGTTGACCATGTGTAGACACAAAAGGAGTACAAATTAGTCCACTCTCCAGCTTCTACTTGATAAAGTGCCTGCTGATTTTGATTTGCTTAGTTTGGTAATGTTGAACCAGATTGTGAGCTATACTTATCACAGACTTATTATTGCAATAGAGTCTCATAGGACCGTCCCATTTAATCTTCAAGTCTTCAAGGATGATCTTCAACCAAAGTAGCTCATATACACTTTGAGCCATTGCCCAAAACTTGGCTTCTACATTTGACCGAGCTACCACTCCTTGTTTTTTATTTCTCCATGTCACAAGGTTCCCACCAAGGAAGGTGCAGTATCCTGAAGTTGATCTTCTATCAACAATTGAACCAACATAATCAGCATCAACGTATGTTTCAAGTACCAAACCCCCATTCCTTTTAAACAAAATACCTTTTTCCCGGCGTTCCTTTGAGATAATGTAGTACTTTATAAGCTGCTTACAAATGAACTTTCTTAGAGCTATATATGAATTGACTAATCACACATACAACATATACTATATCTGGTTGTGGGTGAGATAAGTAAATGAGTTTTGCTACTAGGTATGGATACATTTCTCTATCTACTACTACATCCTCCTTTGCCTTTCCAAGCTTAAAATTCAGATCTGTAGGAGTGCTTGCTAGTTTGCATGTTGTACTGCTTATTCTTTGAGAAGATCTGTAACACTCTTCTTTGAGAGATAAAAATTCCCATCCTAGAGTGAGCAACCTCAATCCCAAGAAAATACTTTAGCCTCCGCAATTCCTTGATCTTAAATTCCTTAGCCAAACGCTGACTCAAAACCTTTTTTTTCCTTAACATCATCTCTTATTACTATTATGTCATCAAAATACACCAAGAGAGCTATAACTCCCCCTAAGGGAGAGTGTTTAATGAATAATGTGTGGTCTTCTTAGCTTTGTTTGTATCCCATATCCAACATAGCTCTTCCAAATCTACCAAACCATGCCTGTGGTGAGTGCTTAAGGCGATACAATACCTTTTTCAATTTACACACAGTATGAGTAGCTAAGTTATTCTTATAATTACTGGAACCTCCATGTATATCTCCTCCTCTAGATCTCCATGTAAGAACGCATTCTTGATATCAAACTATTGCAAATCCCAACCATAATTAGTTGCTAGTGACAATAGTACTCTAATTGTGTTCATTTTTGCAATAAGAGCAAAGGTCTCTAGATATTCAATTCCATAAGTTTGAGTATATCCTTTGACTACCAACCATGCCTTATATCTTTCAATCAACCCATTTGCTCTATACTTCACTTTATACACCCACTTATAACCTACTAGTTTCTTGCCTGTCAGTAAATTAGCCAACTCCCAACTTTTGTTCTCTCTAATGCCTCTATCTCCACATTCATAGCTTGTTTCCATTTTCTATTAGACAAAGCCCCAGATAAGGTGGTAGGAATGGTGATGGTATTTAGGCTTACAAGGAAAGCACTATAAGATGATGAAAATTCTTAAACGACAGAAAATATGCAGGAGGGTATAATGGTCATTTTATACACCCTTTGGTTCCTTTCCTGATGGAAATTGGAAGGTCTTGGTCATTTTTATCCTCATGAAATTCATTTTCATCTTGTAATGGACAGCTAGAAATTGTTACCTCATTCAAAGGATTAGAGTTGGACCCTCAGACTTACATAAGCTCTAGGACAACCATATTTCTTCTTTTGTATACTTAGCCTTTGTCAAATCTCAAATAAGGTTTTTCTTGTGGTTCATTTGGTGTTTTAGATGAACAAGGGGTTACGAAAGGATCAGATGAACAAGGAGGTGTGGAAGCAGATGTAAGAGGATTAGATGGAATCTTAGACAATGGCAGATCAGGCAAAAAATCTTCTTTACCTTCTCTATTTAATTTCTCCCACTGAAGATAAGGATTGGTGAAATAAGGCTTTGTTCATTAAATGTGACATCTACCGAGACATAGAATTTCTTTGATGGAGGATGATAACACTTGTACTCTTTTTGAGTTGACGAATAGCCCACAAAGACACACTTTAGAGCCCTTAGATCTAATTTCCCCCTACTTTGATTTTGGATATAGACAAAAGGTGTGCATTCAAAGACCCTAGGGACAAGGTTGTTTGTAGTTTTTAGGTTTGGATAAAATGTTGAAATAATGTCCATAGGACTCTTAAAACCTAAGGTTCAAGAGGGCAAACAATTTATTAGATGAGTAGAGGTAAGAGTTGCTTCTCGCCAAAATTCTTTGGTCACATGGTTTTGAAACAACAAGGCTCGAGTTTTCTCATAGATATGCCCATTTTTTCGTTCTGCTTCTCGTTTTGTTATAGAGTTTTTACAGAAGAAGACTCATGAATTATTCCCTCTTTCTAAAAGAATGGGGTAAGGATTTGATCAAAGTAGTCCTTAGCATTATCTAACCTAAATGTTTTGATACTGACCCCAAATTGATTCTTGATCATGGAATAGAAATTTGGGAGTACAATACTAACATTCGACTTATTTTTAAGCAAAAAAAAATCCAAGTAACACAAGTACAATCATCAATGAAAGAATCGTTTTACCCCAGAAACATTAAAGATAGTAGATGGACCTCAAATATCACTATGAATGACATAGAAAGGAACATAACTTCTTTTATTACTACTTGGAAAAGGTACATGTTTGTGTTTAACAAGTTCGCATACCTCATAATGAAACATCTAAACCTTTAAACAAAGAGGGAAACATAATCTTAATAATCCTAAAGGATGAATGCCCAAGTGGACAGTGGTGAAGCAAAATTTTCTCTTTATTAGAAGAAACAAACTCTGAAATGAAGGAATGTGGTAACCTACTCGTGGTCATGTTCAATTGGCTTGGTGCTTCAAGATAGTCAAGGTCATATTATTCTCTAACATGTCCAATCATCCTCCTCAAATCCTTGTCCTGAAATACACAATAATTACTATAAAAAAATATATTACAAGATAAATCTCAAGCGGGTTTCTGTATGTAAACAAGGTTTGTGGACAATTTAGGAACATGAAGGACATTTCTTAGAATTACTGATGAGCTTATTTTGAAATCACCTATACTAGCTGCAGTTGTTAAAGATCCATCAGTTGTGGCTATTTTCCTACGAAATGGATATGGGGAGTAGGTTAGAAAGACATTGGATGAGTGGGTCATTTGGTCGGCTGTTCTTTAGTCTATGACCCAAGAGTTAGTAAAGGTTGTACCTAAGGCATTTAATTTAAAAGAAAAAGGAAACTCACCTGAATATGCTAAAGAACAAGTGCCTTGAGGCTTTTCAAGTTTCCTAAGGCTGTTGATAAGTGATCTCAACCTCTCAATTTATTGTTTCTTGAGGCTACTCGGGTCTTGTGATATTGATTCGTCTTATGATATAGTAGCAATTTGCCCTTGTCCATTGTTCCATGGCTCGGAGGCTTTCCATGAAGTTTTCAACATTTCTCACGTTTATGGTTATGTTTCTTACAATAAGTGTCTATAATTTAGTAAGATTTTTAAGGCTTCGACTGATCACTTTCCTTCCTTCAAAAACTACTCCTCTCTCCTTATTTGTGGTTGATTTGTTATTACCAGCCACCATAGCTGAACTGTCAGTGGTTTGTGGTTCAAGCATTAGCCCTCTCCTACTTTCTTTACTTCAAATTAAAGCCACGACCTTATTAAACATGGAACCTCCGACTTCCCAATAATTCGATCAAGTATCCTTACTTGATCAAATTCTAGATTCAGTCCAACCATAAAATTGTAAACTCTATCTTGTTCAACGAAAGGTCTTTAGAACGATTGCATCTTCAGGACACTTGGTTTTTATCACCCGCTAGTGATTCAATTCCTACCACAAGGATTTCAATTGATTTGCATATTCTATAACTATTTTGTTTCCTTATTTTGTAGCAACAATTTCACCTTTACTTAATACACTTATGCCACATCTCTAGCCTTGGGACATGTTTGTCAATTACATACCATATGCCTTTGGCAGTGGCAAAAAATATATGTCTCATTAATTTTCGGGACCATAGAGCCCCACAACCACGCTATGATCATAACTTCTTCTTCATCCCATGCTTCAAATTGCAGATCGCTTAGTTTAAGCTCTACACCCATGAGATGACTAATCTTCCCCTTTCCTTTCAACATAATTAAGATGAGTTGAGACCATTTGAGATAATTGTTCCCATCTAACCTGTAGGTGGCCAGAATGCTTTGCAATTCTCTAAATTGTTGGATTCAAATTACCTTTTCTGATTGGGACTTGGCAGCCTTCCCAATCTTAAATGTAGACTCCTCAATTTCTGATAACTTGCTTGATAGGACTCTGAGCAATTAAGGACGAATTGTGTGGGAAGCAGAAGGAGAAGAAAAAAACATGTGGAAGAAAAAAAGTTAGCAATGAAGGTTGGAAAATATGGCGTTGAAGGCCAGAATATGCCAGGTTATTAGAACTTAAAGCTCTAATACCATGTCAAAAATTGAATAGAAAAATGTATTTCCTCACATATGCATGTTACAACAACTATTAGCTATACACAAAATCCTAGTACCCAAATCTGGTATAGTTACCTATAAATTATGGAGTATCCTATCAAAATCTTAACCAATACTATCCTAATTTAACTATACAATATATTACAATATATTTTCCTAAAATAGTCTCCTAATTAAACACACTTTCCCACAAGATTATTCCACAAACCCTCTCTCCCTATTTACCTTGGTTATAAAATTCTTTACCAAAATTATTCATTTCTATACTTCTAGGAATAACATGTTTGACTTCCATTACAAATGCAAAGTGTTAAAGACTAATCACTTGGCTTTTATAAATGATTGATGCTTGATTGATGCTTTTTTGTGGAGTTGACCCCTACTCTCATAAGTACCTGATGAGAATTCTTAACAAATTCTCTAAATTATCTATTTCAAGTGTCAACATTCATAAAAGTAGCCTATATACCTCCTCATATGTTTAAAATGCTGAAATCTTAAGATGTATACCATGACTAGCTATTGATACTTCTCCCTTTAGTTATCTTGGGGGCCTATAACCACTAAAAAGCCCAAATATGCACACTTCCTAGTGTTGGAAAAATTCAAAAAGAAAATCAATTCATAGCATAAAAAATAACTTTCTATAAAAGGTGGACTCCAACTCATAGCTTCAGTTTTAAGAAACTTGAATGTCCACTAGTTTGCTCACCTTTTCATGCCTAAAAAGCTTATTAGGGAGACTGAAAAGTGCATCAAAAACTTCCTATGGTCAGGAAAAGCTGATATTTCCAAGGGAGCAAAAGCCAAATGGGATGAATTGTGCCTACCTAAATAAGAAAGGGGAATGGGATTAGTCTCACTACAGGTTATATAGATTGTTCTTTTGTCTAAAAGAATATAGAGATTCTTAATCATAAGGAAGCCTTATGGATTAAGTGGATTAATGAATACTATCTAAAGGAAACTAGCTTCTGGCAATTGAAAATAAATAGGGAGCAATCCTAGAGTCTCATCCAGATCTTAAGACAAATAATAAATTTTATCCATACATCAAAACTAAGGCGGGGAGTGGAAGAAACTCCTAGTTCGGTTTGAAAATTGGACTAGCTTAAGCCCCCAATATGGAAGAAATGAAATGAATCAAGTAGTTATCATAATTTCCTTGAAGGCTAAAGTAAATTTCTTCATTTAGGATGGAAACTGGTTGAACAATTTTAAGGTTTCCTCAACTCTCGCTAGTATTGTCCCTTCATACAATCCTAACTAGTTGGATGAGTATAGGATAAATGGAAAAGGAACAACTTAGATGAGTTTTCTAATGCCTCGTGTTTTCAAATGTTCTGGAATCATTCACCTAAAGTAACCTTGGACTTAGGTGGAACGCCCACCCTAGGCGTCCCCACACTCCGGCCCGATATTGTGTGAGGGAGGTAAATCACGGTCTGATCCCAGCCAGCTTCTCGAAAAGGCGGCCCAGTGGTCGGTGCGCACAAAGAGTCACCACATTGGATGAACTCCCACACTGCCGCTGCCGAAACTCGAACCCAAGACCTTGGATTCACTTTCCTTCCCAATGACCAACTGGGCTACCCGCGCGGGCCACCTAAAGTAACCTGATTTGATCTAACATGAGGTAATCAATTTTCCAAAAAATAAAGTTTTATAACCATAATCCCGTGGACACTTTTATAAAGACAAAGTGTTTTAGAATTTAGAGACCATACAATTTTTTTCTTTACAGTGGCTAGAAAGTTATTAAATGGTCTTCCTTTAATGAAAATGAGTTGCTATTCAAATTACCATAGAAAGAGCAGTCAAAGATTACTTTATGGTGAAAGCCAGTCCAAGAGTAAGAAGTTGTCGTCACAAATTGCAATTCAATTTTTTTGTGTGGACGACAATGTATTATTTCTTATGAATTAAACTTTAATTAAATGATAATTCCTAACATATTTTTGAAAACAATAAGAAAATATTAATTATACATATATTCTAATCTGTACATGTAAATTTATTTACCTCTAAATTAAATATTTCATTTCAATGAATTTAACAAGGATGGTTCTGAAATATCTTAGTTTGACTTTGAACTATGAAAAGAAAAGTTATTTGATGGTCAAAATTTTCTCAAGTTGAATCCTGGCCATTTGCCAACTAAGTAACACTTCGCCCAATTATTTATTTCTGATTGAAATTGAACTAACGTGACGTTATATAACTAAGGCTAACATTATCTGAGTTGTCCAACCTAAAAAGCAGACCAATCAAACGGTTGTAAACAGCTTCAAAGCGGGACCCGTGACATAAAACTACGGTCCAGATAGGTTGGTTTCATGACTTCGGGTGCAGACTAAATTTCGTCCCAAGAACAAGCTTCCCTGTGCTGTCGTCCACCTCTCTCATGTGCGCTCTTTCTCTCTCTATCAATGATTTCAACACGCTTTCTTCCCCTCTCTCTGCACCTTCTTTGCGAAATGTGGAACCCCTTAATAAGACCTAGTTTTTGATCTCAGAAACCAGGTCCTTTTTTTTTTTTTTCTCTCTTCGCAAAATTCAAATTTCAAAATTAGGACCTCATTTTTCTAACACATCCAGCTTTGCTTTCATTTTGGTCGATCGTCTACGGGAGAAAAAGAGAGTTTCTTTTGAGCTGCTTCCACAATGAATGACCTTTTAACGGTAACGCTACTTTTTTATGCTTTCTTAAATATGTTCTTGTTTTTCATTTCACTACGCTTCTGTTTTTGTCTTTTGTTTGTTGTTTTTGTTTTCTATTAACGTTTGTCTTGATGTGAGTTTTGATTGTGAAACCTTTGTTAGTTTGTTGGCTTCTTCTGTTTTCTGTTTTCTGCGTGGCTGCATTCATTTTGTTGGATCCGACGTCCTTGCTCTTTTCAGGGCATCGAGGGTTTAATTTCCCGCTTAATTAGCTTTGAAGTTTGCATCTTTGTTTGGTTTCTAAGGAGGTGCAGGAAAATGGAGGAACTCTGGACTTCGGTATCGTGGATCTTTTTGGTCCTCGAATATTGAACTTGAAATTAAAACCACCGTCAGGCGCTATAAATTCCTCATTGCATACAGTAATTCTTTTAGCCTAGTCTTTCTGTTTTGGCATAAATTTAAACCGTCTCCCCCTTTTTGAGTAAGGATTTTTATAAGATTTTTAAATTAATATATTCTGACCGTATACATTTAATGAAAGATCTTACTGTCTTATTCCTGATCATGTTTCCTCTTCTTTTTTTTTTTTTTTCTCTTTTGTCTTTTGGTTACATTCTGATTTGTGCTGGATATGACATACGTATATATTGATCCATTACAAAGTGCTGCTGCCACTTTTAACGATAAGTGATTTTAAGTTTCCTATGGAGGGTCGTGTTGTTTGTTTGAAATCATACATGTACAATTTTGTATATTGGCTGCTCACGCAGGCCCTATTCTATCTGATTGCCGTTAACTGCAATTAAAATACAGAAACAAGTGATATATGGCGATAGTATCTTTGATATGTTATAAGTTGAAAGGTGTAATTCTTTTAGAAGAATGACTTTCATGGACCCTTTTTGGGAAATTAAAATGACAATAGAGACCTGTTTATGTTGCTCAGCAGTTGGAATTGGATGTGAGTTGCATTTAACAGTTAGTTATTTCAAACTCTTGCAGGAGTCCTTTGAGATCCCTCGAGGTCAGAGTTCCAGAGGTGGAGATATTGAAATGGGAATGAATTCTGGAGATTTGGGCTTGGAAAGTTTTTTCAAAAAGGTGTCAGTTTCTTCCTTCTATTTTTGGCCTTATAATTGGGTTTTAAATTATTATTGGATGTCCAATTTCAAATATTTTTCTTTCACTTGTAGTATTGTCTGTTTGTTTTGCCTATTCTTTCTCAGGTTCACGAAATTGAGAAACAAAATGAGAAGCTGGATGTGCTACTCAAAAAGCTCCAGGTACTAGACTTTTCTCTTCTTGATTGGGCCAATATAATTCCAGTAGATGCTAGTAATTTCTTGAATGTATGTTGAAATGTATCCTAAGCACCTAGGCAGCACCTTTTTTACCAGACTTTATGCAGCTGGTATCAAAGAAAAGAGAAAAAAAAAAAGTTACACCTACAAAACTGTTATAGGAAAATTTCTTTGTTCCAGTTCACTTTAGAGTTGATCTTTCTTGCTGGAGTTCTCTTTTGATCCTGTTTTCTTTTCACTTTTTTATTCACAGTAACTTCAGTTTTTCCTCATGATAATTAATTTTAGATTAGATTAGCAAAATATTTCCTGGGGCTTGATCGGCTAGTCCTTTCATAGGGTGGTACCAAAACCATAACATGAGTAAGTAGTCAGTGAGGTCTTCCTGATTCTTTAAGCCTCCAGTAGATTTTCTAGTCATTTTATGTTTGTCTTAGGTATGCTGAGGTCATTGAAAATTGAAGGCTTTTGGAACCTTGAAGGGCAGAAGTATGAGTGCATCTATCTGACATGATGATTAAAAAATCTGCTTTAATTATGAAAAGATAGCAGCGTTTTACAAAGTAGAGCTCTGCAAATTGTAAGACTTTGTTGATTAAGGACTAAGGCCAAGACTTCTGAATTTTAATCTTAAGGGGCACTTTCTTTTACAAGATGATCTTTTGAGATTGATTTACATGAAGAAATATGTCTAACTTATGTAGATATGATAAAAGTTATGCATTCTAAGAGACCAGTTAAGTGTTTGCATATTTTCTTGTAAATCTTGCATGCAGGATGCAAATGAGCAGTCAAAGGCTGTGACTAAGGCTCCAGCCATGAAAGGTAATTATAGACTGGTCCTTGTTTTATATTTGTGTGAGTAGAGTTTGTCTTCTATAAAATTGAGATGGAAAATTGTAAGGAGAAAAGGGATCGTGGGAACAAGCAAAGTTATTGCATGCATGTTAATGTTCAGTACATGAAATGTTTTTTTTTTAATTTTTGGTAATTATGGAATTTACATTAAGTAGTTGGATGTGTCAATTGGAGAACATCATTGGTGTGGTAAGGATTGTTCCTATGGATAGGAAGGTTAAATTTTATTGAGATAGATGTTCCAGCTTTGTTTCTGTAGCTCCAAAATTTTTCTCTGGATCATCATTGCAAGTTCCTTCCTTTCTTATCCATGATTCGAAGTTGCTTATTATCTTTCTTTTGTTCATTGTTGAATAAACCTATCTAGATTCTTAAAAGCTTAAAGTTGAAGTTGAATGAATCTGATTTTTGCTCTCAGCAATCAAGCAGCGAATGGAGAAAGATGTTGATGAAGTTGGAAAAATTGCTCGTTCTGTAAAGTCAAAAATTGAAGAGCTTGACAAAGAGGTAGACCACTTGCTGTTTGTATAAACTTTAATTCCAACCTCCTTATAGTTCTTATAATCATCTTCTCTTCTCTTTTTTTTTTTTTTCAGAATTTAGCAAATAGGCAAAAGCCAGGATGTGGCAAAGGAACAGGTGTAGATCGATCAAGAACTTCAACAACCATGTAATTTACTGTACTACTGATTCATGTTTTTAATACTACTATTTTGTTTCTGAATTATCAGTTTGTATTAACTTAAGTTCGTTGTTTTAATGGTCATAATGTGACGACCATCATGCTTGAATTATCCGCCAATGGCGAAATTGGTTGTCAGTTGGTTTCATGTTACTTTGAAGTCATTCATGGGACACAATGTATTGCACTCCATCCTTGCATATGGAAGGAAAAGAAACAATCTAATTGCATTCCAAGCCCACCTCTTAGGTCAAGTTTAGTTTTAACATTGTATACATTTTTAGTGTTAAGAGTGGACTAGGATGATGCCACAAGTATGGCCTCCTTATGCAATCATCCTCTCATACTTCTTTAGCATTTCTTTAGAAAGAGATATATCTAAGGGAAATAAATAGGCAGTAGTCAATAGCATTGACAACACAGCATTAAATTTCTTCCTGTTTTTTTCCCCCCTGTTGTTTAGTTTCAGTTTACAATAATTCAATGTCGTAAGTACGACATTAATATGTGCATAAGCTCTTTTCTTTTTTCTTGAATATTTGTTATTTCGGTTGGAAAAAACAAATACGGTCCATATGCTAGTGCATCATATTCTTGCATATGCCACGGTAATCGGTGGTTTCTCTTTTGTGTGACAAGTATTGCACCTTTATAAAGTCCTTATGTTTTGCGGATTCTTTTTCCATATAAATGATCTCCCCTGGAATCTTTAGCTGAGACCCAAAAGCGAAAACATCAGGGCAAATTTATGAATTGTTGCAGACTTAACACGGGGAAAATATGGTGAATTTATTGCTAAATTTTGGCACTTCTCTACAGTTCCTTTCTCTAGCCTGCTATTGTTCTCCACCGTTGATTGCAGGAAAGACGCAAGTGGAAGAAACTGAGTATTCTCTCATGAAATCTGGATAAGAAAATACTAGAAACCACTTATAGGGCTAAACAAGTCAAATTCTTTGCGGTTATGGACATATGCCTGTTTGATGTGAATTCCAAGTACTTATATCTGACTATAGATACTACTGTAATGTGGTGCAGAGCTTTGAAAAAGAAATTCAAAGATAAGATGGCAGAATTTCAGGTAGCTATCTGGACATAAATGCAAGATTCTTACTCTATACCATATGTGAATTCTTATTTTCCTGACTACCTTGTGGGCTCTTTTCTTGATGACTGAACTATGCAGGCTCTAAGGGAAACCATCCATCAAGAATATCGTGAAGTTGTTGAGAGGCGTGTTTTTACAGGTTGGCTTTGGATTTTCTCAATAATGTGATACCCTAAGTTTGCAATTACCTGCTGCTAATTTATTTAAGTACTTGGTTGCCATGATTTCCAGTGACGGGTAGGAGAGCCGATGAAGAGGTAAAGTCATTGGCATAATAAATTTTTAAGATAATCTCAAAATTTCCCTTGAGCTTATATTGTAATTATTCTGCAATTTTCAGACAATTGACAAACTGATTGAGACTGGAGACAGTGAGCAGATTTTCCAGAAAGCAATTCAGGAACAAGGGCGTGGCCAGGTATGTTTGTTATCTTGTCTCTTGGGTCTGAGGATAATTGTTGAACATTTTCATTAGAATTTCTTTATTTCCAGATCAAACATTTTTGTGGACAAAGAATAGACTTGAGTGAAGATTCTGGGAAAAGATTGCACCTTTTTTGGTGGTTTAGTTATTAATTGGGCCTTTGGCTGCTTGTAAAGTTGATGATCCAACGGTGTGATGGTTAATACTTGACTTTGATTGCATAAATTCTTGTTTGCAGATAATGGATACTCTAGCTGAAATTCAGGAGCGCCATGATGCAGTTAGAGATTTGGAGAGGAAACTTCTGGATCTACAGCAGGTACTTCATGAACAATTGACATGTGTTACTTGAAGAGTAACGTATTGAGAAAAATGCAAGACTTTGCGTGCCCTAAAAGCTAACCCTCTCTCTACTTAAAAGCTAAATTGATGGAACATAATGTTTTCATTTGTGTTGTGGTATCAAACGTTCCCATATTGATAGTGGATTGTGGTAATTTCAATAATTACTTCCGTGTTGCTGTCTAATACTGTGACCATATAATACATTATACAGTTAGCTTGGTATTGGGAACCCATTTAGATAAGTCCACATCCTGCATATTTGTTAGATTTCTAAGTTCACTAGTTTGATTATCTTTTCATGGGCTTGGCTTCAATTGGTAGATTGTCTACGTAACGTCAAACTCCTGGATTTTCTTCATAAAGTTTAATCTTTGACGACAGACAGTAGTCATTTCATGCTTCCTTTAACTCCTTTTCTTTTTGGCAGTAAAACATAGAGGAGACGTGTAGTTGATGTGCTTTGCACTTCCAGCACATTTATTTCATAATTTAGCATTACTTATTTGCAATTATTTAAGAGGAATTTAGTGGGACCAATACTTGAACAGTTATTACAAAGGAAACTTGAAGAGTGCAACTTCAGGAGGGAGTTGTAATTGTATGCATTTCTGGACATGAATGGGCCTTGCTGACTTTAAAGCATGAATGCATCCAATAGAGGAAGTGAAAATAGTGGGGAGGCATATTCTTGGACCTGATTGTTCATTTTGAATGTACAGATTTTCCTGGATATGGCAGTATTGGTAGATGCACAAGGTGACATGCTGGACAACATTGAATCTCAGGTGATGGAATCCCTTCCAAATATTATTGCTCTCTGTAGTGTTAACAAGTACGCATTTCTGGTAGATACCCTATCAGTAGTGATAGCAGCTATATGGCGTTAGTGTACTTGTTTTGATATAATCGTTAGTGTAGTTTTGATATCATTTGGATCCAGTGATATTGACACCAGTACTTCCAATTTCTTTTTAGGTCTCAAGTGCTGTAGATCACGTGCAATCAGGGAATACTGCCCTCCAAAGAGCAAAGAAGCTGCAAAAGAATTCCAGGAAATGGATGTGCATTGCAATTATCATTCTCCTTATCATCGTAGTAATCATTGTTGTTGCTGTGATCAAACCATGGAGTAAGAATGGTGCTTAGGCTGCTGGTTTTTGTACATTGTATAAGTATGAGCATGACACGGGCAACTTCTGTTTTTGGTCGGTTCTATGAAATTTCCAGAGATCATTTCCGTGTCTTCAAATTTCTGCTTGTTTATCCATGTTTGAGAAACGTTTTGGGTGTGTAATACTTCAGAGTCTGGAAATACGAAATCTCTTATTCTTTGATAGAGACCAAATAAATAAAATAAAAATTAACTAAACCTATGTTCTTTTGTTTGATTCATGCTTTTGTCACCGTGGAACTTGAGCTCTTGCCAGAAGAAATTTTAAAGGGCAAGTGCTTGTTGGGTTTACTTTTATCATTGAAGTTCATTGAAGCCTGTGTAAGCAAGTTCTCTTCTGGGTTCTCCTTTCAAGAGGTTAAAAGGACAAAATTGAGAAGAAAAGGTTAGTAAAGGAACTGCAGGGTTATATTTTGGCTCTTATTTGCTTCTGCATTCGTACGCAAGAAATGTTAAAAAGTGACACCCAGAACAGCTGATGCTTCTGTTAGTTCAAAGAAAATAAATTGATTATGATTATTCTAAATACTAAATAGTAATAAACTGTTGAATACTTTTGATCACTGTAACTCGTTGCCTGCATGCCTGATACATTGTGGTTTTACGGTCCTCATCCAATTGCTGAGAGCTAATCCATCATAACATTCAGCACCTTTGCCCTCCTAAAGGATCTAGGGACGGCTCACTCAAGGGTGATGAGTTCTACTCCATGATTATTCTCTGCCACAACTTGCAATCCACTATGCTTCGAACAAGGTTCAGCATTTCTGGGTTATTTAATTGAGAGGATTGTCAAGGTCTTCCTTGTGAAATGATCCTTTTTGGATTGGTATAATTTCCATTCTGAAAGGTGCCAATCATTGGACTCGCTACCAAATTCACTCCAATAAACTCCAAATTTCATATCATGCAACCTACTAGTTATGGGGCCATTGCACTTTCACTGGATTATCTCCATTGCACTTTCACTGGATTATCTTACCTGTTTCAAGTAATACCACAATTTCCGTGTATAACCTCACTTCTATACTGATGCAATATCGTAGACAAGCCGTAGTGAACTAAGTTGACAGAAACATTTCCTTTTGAAGCGATTTTTTACATCAACAATTAAAGCAGTTCACAAGGGATAAATATAATTTGCTGCATAACTAATCAAAATTCTATAAAATTGTCCTCAACATCCCCGGCCCTGAGAAGAAAAGGATGAAAACTTTGCGATCTCCTGGACCGGACAATTTCACCCAGCTGCAAGGCGCAATTCTTTCGCCTCAACTTCACTAACCACTCTAATTGCTGTCACACACAAAATGTTAGTCGTATGGCACACGAGCTCGTGCGGCTGTAACTGTTAGATTGCTAGAAACCAAGCCAAAAAGAATAAATCTGAATAGTTATTTCCCTCAAAAAGTGAATAAAAAGGAGTGGTATCATTATGTCATCCCCCATTTTCCAAAATTTCTTCACTCTCGACCATTCCTGTAAGGGAAATAGCAAACTCATTAAGGGTGCAATTATATCGTGTGCACATCCTGGCCTAGTCATTAGGATCCCATTCATCATCCACTGGAAGAGTCAGACTGCTTTTATCATCAATATCCTCTGAATCTTGCTCTTCAACCATTTCATTCTCAGACTCCAACACACTGTCCTGACTCACTTCTGCTGCTGCTTCCGAAGGAACAACTTTCTGATTATTCTGCATCCATTTAGGGCATTCATCCTCACCTCCATATAGAAGTCGGCCATCATTACCCTTTAGCTGCTTTGAAATCTTATAAGGAGAAATTCTACAAGAGCATTCTGGGAGTGGATGAGAAAGGAATGAGATAGGTTTTGAGAAAAGCGATTGCCTAATAATGCCATCCTCACTCAAGCTTTTGTTCAGATGTTCCCTTACAGAAAGTGTCCAGTTATGCTTAGGATGGTACATGTTGTCACGGATTACATTGAAAAGATTTGCAAGATATTTCCTGCACAAAACCAAAGCAGAATCAGAAAGAATTATTTCCATATATCTCTAGTAATGTGGTTACAATCCACCAATATGAGGAAGATCTTAGGACGATTCAACATTTTCAGTTTCCCTACATTCTAATTGGCATCATTGTGGTTGCAATGCCACACGAAATGTCTTACACGTACAAATGGAAGTAAATGCAAACGAACCAGTAAAAATGTAGCAATCAGGTGAATATTGAAATGAGCTGCGAGTAATTTGTTTTATCCCCCTTAAAAATAAGTAAATACTAACAAGTAAATACAAGTTTGGAGAAGGCACTCCAAATCTCTATCATCATATTGAAAACCATAGCATTAACATTTATGCAGTCGACAATACGATATTTCTTAACCACCATTTGATAAGCAAGTACGATTAGATAGAGAAGTTTCTGGACATTAGTAAGCAGACAATACAAGGCAAGGAAAGATTGAGACAAAATCTGTCAATAAAAAGCAAGTCAAGTGGAAGTGTCTGCCAGAATGCAAAGATTTTAAGGAATCTACATAGTAACAAATTATGGAAATCAAAGGCAGTCAATAAGGTTCTCTTCTGCGAGTGAACTGTGTGCATAATGCAAAGATTTGAAGGAATTTACATGTAACCAAATTATGAAAATTAAAGGTGGTCAATGAGGTTCTCTTCTGACATATGCAGGAAAATGGAAGCAAATTTAAATCTTTAAAACACTTCAGCAACACAAGAAATTGATCATTTTGCTCCAGTTTCAATTAGTTCAAGAGATCTAAAGTCATCATCGTTCTTCTAATAGTTTATCCACCATGCACTTCCAACTCTGTTTTCAACCATAAGAGATCAACTTTACTTCAATGGAATGATATTGATTTAACCACAGTATTTGTCATTTTCATGTTCCTCTACCTGTCTGGTCGATAAGTTCTGGAAGAAGCACTCTCATATAGCCTCTGTCCCATAACCAAGCTTGAGAAATCTCTCCACCCGCTACCATCATTATGAAATCCAGGAAAGAACGCATCTGCTTCCACAGAAACAATATAATCAAGGGCATCCCAAATCAACCTGTGAGCTTGCAACCTAAGATCTGTAGGTGAGGGATCAGGCTCTGCATCAGTCTCCGTGATCCAACCATACCACCCTTCTTTTTCATGTTGATAGATTGGTCTATCCGGAGGCGGAGGAAGAGGTCTAGGGCGTGGACCTGCCTTTTCCCATTCCTCCTTAAGTAGTTCCTCACTTTTTCCAGAAGGTGTTTGAAAGAGATCTTGGGGAAGAGGAATTTCAGGACCAATCAAGTCAGAGAAGTCTTTGTAGAAGCATGTTCGATCCAACAAGTTCTCAAACATAGCTCGGAGAGGAATGAGGGCACGTTGACCACCAAAGGTTTCAGAACCTGCTAAATATATAATAGTTCTGGGTGAATATCCCATTGCTCTAAGGAGAAGCCCAACCTGCAAGGAATTTGAAAAGCGTAAGTTCATTTCTAGCATACCCAATTAGCACAGGGCCTTAGCCTTTCGAAATCATTGCAATGTAGAAACCATCCTTAGAAAATTAAGGTCAAATATTGAAACGAAATTAATAGTTGTGAGATCTCATTCTTTATCTGCTAATTCTTGGCCAATGAACTCCTAGGCCCTATTGATTTGCTGTTGGATTTGGAGTGCAAGTGCCTTTGAACGGAGACCTTTAAAAGAAAGAGCTTTGATTCAAGGAAGATAATATTATGTTTGATGTCGTTCATATTTATCTTTGATTTCAAAATTATCTTTAACGCATCCTAGTTTTCATGGAAACACTAAATATAGTTTCATCTTAAAAAGCACCTCTAGTCACAAAGTTCTACAGGAAAACATCACAAAAAAAACATATCTTTAGTTTTTACATGAGCTTTCTCCAACTCAATCTGAAACCAAATATGACCTTAAGCAATGTATTTTGAGGTATAAGCTCATGAAGTATGCTGTTATCAGTTCATTCTCAACACTATTTCTCTATCGTAAATACCAGCATTTCCTACAGTCAAGATTTAGAGGTTTGTCCAAAACATCCTTCTGTAACTCATGAATTTCTCTACATTTATACACCTATACGTACACAATTCTTAGAGATTCTCATAGCTGTCAATTTTGCCAGTTGTTTTCCCTTATTTTCTGCTAGCTACGTCTAAAGCCTAGTTCCTTCATCCGCCTTCCATACACCTACATATCCAGCATGTTGCACGTGCATACACATGAATGACTCACTTCAACCACCATTTTTTAATGAAATATCACAAAAGGATAAGCATATATTGTGATTAACATTGGAGTGTAAGCTAAATTGAATAAGAAAAAGGTCAATCCTGCTTTAACATGAAATTGAAAGTTAAACAAGCTTACTTCTTCAGGCATAAGAGGACATGAACCATTGTCTCTACGTAAGCGAGACTCTATATTCAACTCCTCATCAAGGATCCCTTGCTTGATCATTTGTGATCTTCGATATTGTATGAGTTCGGTGTGAACATCCTAGAAGTAATACACAAGTTAAAATGATAATTCCAAGAATATCAATACCTTTCGTCAGTCACTAAGTTATATTTCAAAACATTCATAGCAAGCAGTTAAAACTTTATTTTGGAGTTTCAATAACTGAACTTGCTGATCACTATAAAAGCAAAATAAACAAATGTTTAGTGAAAAAAGGATGTACAAAAACTTAAACCAAAAAGATTAACTGAGGCCAAAGTATGGTTCATACGCTACAGAGCTTTCCCTTCACACGAGATGTGTACAAAAAAGAAAGTAACATCATTTCAACTCAAGATCTCTTGATCATAAAGAATATGCCAATATATCAAGAAATCATCCAAGCCAAAAGCTTAAGTTATTAGGGAAGGCCTAAGAATGTTTCATATACTTAAACAAAATATCACACAATGAAGGAACTAAAAAATATTGATGCAACTCAATCTAAGACAAATTCTATAATAATTCCAGAAAATGGTAAACTGGAAAAAAATACTATAAAACTTACCTGGAAAAGCTCAGCACAACCATGATAAGCTAGTGTGTCTCGGACTAAACCTGGATGAAAAACAAGGAAGGGATGTCCAAATGATCTTAACCTGTTGTCAACAATCAAAAAACACTTATTTAAGTAATGTAATAAACAACACTAGTGAAGTTACACAGCTAGGCAAACTATAAGACATAATATCCTGAGTTTGTGCAGAATCATTTTAATACAAACACATAAAAGTCTCATTTCCAATCTAAGGTCCCAAACAAAAACAAAATAATACACAACATAAAATAAACGGTCTCATTTATCTCTCTCAGCTGTTACATTAAATCTTTAGGAACATGAAAAATGAAAGAAATATATACCTTTTAACCATCTCAAGGCCAAACATCTTTATTTCCTTGCGGAACTGGAGAGCATGAAATGCCACCCGGCATCTAAGCCTTTGAAATTCAGACATGGTAGGTGGAAGAATTGACTGAGAAGAAAAAAAAACAATCCACTAGGAAACATTAGCTGTTAATCATGGGACTCACATAAATTGCTGATTTACACCACAAAGAGTAAAAGAAACAATCTCAAGAGAGAAATTAATGGACAGATCAGATGTGTATAGCACTTCTTCTTCTTCCAAGAAGTCAGAAAGAAGAGGCCTTTGTCAAGTGGAGCAGAATTGATAATAGAGCAATATGACAGCATTCAATAGCCCGGTTATGGTTAAGAATGTCAAAATTCATCTTTCTCCAGTCATATTTATCTTCACAGCCTATCAATTTCATATTGAACCTGAAATTTTTTCAAATTACGCCTTGGACGGAAAGGAGATCCAAGATTTGATATAGTAAATATGAAAAGAGGAGACTATTTTCCTCGGTAAGATAGGAAGCTAAAAAGAGCACTTTTTGGCCCTTTGTTTGGTCATATGACCTAGTAGAGAATAAAATACGAGGCACTGTAGAAAATTAGTAGACCAACTGTTTATAGCATAATAGGACTGGAAAAGTGTGAACAGTTAAACAAAGACTTGAAGCAGCCATTATAGGCCTAGGCTGCTTCACTAATGATGAGTATGACAAAAATAGACTACTCTCTAAAGTAGTAGAATTGACAACATCAGTTGAGTAAGGTGTTGCACAGTTTCAACAAATTTGCAATGCGCACTTTAATCAGCAAGCAGCTATGTACAATCAAGACGCCATACAACTGTCTAATGTTTTAAGGCAGTACTACATGATTGCTATGAAAATAACAATAGTTATTGCAGCACAAAAAATATATCAAATGTTGTGCAGAATGAAATACGAGTTCTGAAGTGTCGACTCTTTGTGATGCAGTTATAACAAGAAAATAACTGAATTAACCTCAATTCACCTCTATTCAAACATTAATTTTACTTCCAAAGGAGTTCTTTCTCCTTTCTTTTTCATTTTAATTTTATCCCAAAAAAACTGAAGATATTATTTAAGATATACCTGAAGGCATCCTCCATGATTAAGAATTAGTCCAATAACAGTGGACTTCTTTAGCTTTGGCAGAACTTCTTTGAGATAAAAGTTTGGAGAAGCAGAACTCTTGGGTTTGAATATGGGAAACTCATTTCTTTTTCTAGCTTCCTTCAGGTTCTCAGGCAGCCTCTTAACAATGATTACATCATTTTTAAGCGATGCTATGAACTGCTCCTCATCATATAGATAAGAAAAACTATTGAATTTCTGACTGCAAATTTTAAAGTGAAAAACTGATGAAAATATGACTGCGAAGTTTAAACTGAAAAACAAACGCATCAAAAGAGAAGTAAACTGAAAATTCACTGATATAGAATTTGACAGAAAAGTAAACTATTAGCAGAAATAATTAATAATACCTAATTCCTTTTGACCGTAAACTCTGTTGAATCTCAGGAATGACAAGAGTAGCATTTAGAAGCCTGGATATGGTGACAAGATCACAGATCTAGAAATTTAATAAAAATGTTATGGACTCCCTCTAGGAATTATATAAGCTGAGTCTTATACACCAAATGAAACTCACCAAAGATCTTATGTTGGCAAAGCCACCAAAAACTTTTGCATAAATAAAGCCATTCCTTTTTATGCTTGGAGCTGACAAATATTTAAACAGAAGATCAGAATATTCAGTTGAAGTTAATAAAACCATAAGATAAAAACATGCCATGCAACCAATAGATAACAATTTCAAAGCAATTACTATTTGCATTTGGAGTTATCAAAGATTATAAAGAAAAAAGAACATAATATCAGTTGAATATCATAAATTTATGATATAGGACATCACAAACAAGGAAAAAAAATTTAATATGAGGATTGTGAAAACAATTTCAAAGCAATAAGAATTCCTGGAACAGTATGCTAAAAGGAATGTTACATATGCACAGCATTTGACACACAATTTGGTGGACTGAGCAGCATAGTTCCTCAAATTGACAGACGTCACCTATAAGATTTAATCACTATTTTTAAAAGGGAAGTCACCGCTCTTAAGCTTGATGACAACTAGAAAACGATAATTCCAGGTTATAAATTCACCAAAGAAAAACGACATTAAATGAAATGATGCAAATAATGATCATCAGTCACCAAGAACCAACAGTCTCCAGAACATTTTGAGATTTAAAAATAAAAGTGTTATCATCTCACGTAAGCAAATAAACAGCAATCCCCAAAATCAACCTCATACCAGAAATAAAAATTGTAGAGGAAAAAATGTTACCTGGGTAGTGAGTCCTGGAATTTGCATAAGGTTGTAATGATTCCAAAGAATTTATAGGTTTCCATAGTTTCTTATTAGTAAAGCTCTGCAAAAAAAAATACCAATCCCTGTGTCATTGGAAAACGAAAATAGAAAAAAGAAAAAGAAAAAGAGAGAGAGTAGAAAATGGAAATGCAGATCAAGCACATAAAGAAATATATGAACAGAAACCGATCAAGAACTGACCTCAGGGTTTAATTTGGTCAGCTGAGGCGAATCGGACTCAGAAGGTGTCAATGCACGAGACCTCGCCATATAGACGGAGGAGAAGTTTGTCAAATAGAGATGAATCAATATAGATCCCGTTGACACTATCATCACCAATAAAATTATCCATTTAATCTTGGATTTGATTACCATCTTCGTTCATAACAAAAACTGCAAGAAACTACACTGGCACTAGGACAAAACCCGGATACCGAATTTAGCAAAGATCAAAACTTTCTCAGAAAGCCGAGAGAAAATGGTGTAAAAAGAAGGTAAGGGGTGGGTCAAAATTTACAACGGAACGAGCTCCAAAGTCAACGGTAGCAGCAATTAAGGGCAAGGTTAGAGAGCTGAAAACTCAGGGATTTGGTATCTCGAGATGTGAATCTAAGAGAAACGGGTGGGAAATGAATACAAATCTGGTGGGAGAGAGAGAGAAGTTGTATTGTATAAGAGCAGGAAAACCTATCACACGTTATTTTGAGTGAAGCAAAGTAAAATGAGAAGCAACCAAATTAGTAATCGGGAGATCAGATGATAATCGCATACGCATAGATGGAGATGGACAGAAATAGAGACACGGACTAGAGCTAGAGGCGTGGTATAGAAATATAGTTTTATAAAATGAGACACAAAGCCAACCCCGGCCCTAGCCTTAAATCAAATCGGATCCTTTCACACCAATTCGAGACTGATAAGCATACTAGACATTAGAGCTAAATAATGTGCGTGCTTGAACCATTTGCTAACTTAAATCATATGGGAGGGAGTAATTTGAGAATTCCAAACCCAGAAACACACTGTAACATTTAAGAGACATGTCTATAATCACATCTCTAAAATAAAAGGTACCCAAAAAATTGAAAAGAAGAACCATATTGTAATTTATTCTTAACGTCTCTATCCAAAGATCTACTAGGCGTGCGTGTTTAATATGATGTTTGGAATGACAAACTCAAGGGACACTATTTCTGAAAGCACTAGCGACAACTTAAGGTTGTAGGAGATGGCAACCCTCCTCCTTTTGATTGTGGTGTGTCTTTATTAAGTATATATATTAAGGACGAATTAGGATGAATGACCACGCAATCCATCTTGCTCTTTTATTTAATATGACGGCTTATATCTTTTCATCCACGCAATCCATCCAGGTCATCTATTTAATCTGACCGTTTATATTTGTGCATTGAATGTTGTGTCGTTATTATTCATCTCCCTCGTCCATTTAATTTGACGGCTTATATATGTTCATTGAATGTTGTGTTTTTATTATTTACCTAGAGCTCCGCAAAGCTTTCTCTCTCTTTCTTTAGCTCTCCGCCCTTGCCTTCCTCTGCTCCTCTCCCGTTCTTTGTCAGCTTTCCGCCTTCGACATCCTCTGCTTCTCTTTCAGTTTTTTTCTTCGTCTTCGTCGTCGCCGTCGTCGGCGGCGGTTTTTATTTGTTAATGGTAGCGTTCTCGTTCCTTGTCAGCTTTCCGCCCTCGACGTCCTCTGCTTCTCTTTCAGTTTTTTTTCTTCGTCTTCGACGGAGGCGGCGGCGACGGTCTTTATTTGTTAATGGTAACTTTTTTTTCCTTCGACTTTTAAGTTCTCGTTTTTATTTGTGTATACAGATGACCTACGGTTTTATCGGTAATATTTGTGTGTACAGATAGCCTACGGTTTTATTCAACATTTGGAGTTTCTCTCCAGCTTTGTCAAGTTCTCCTTTTTGCTTTGGTTTCTCTGCACCTATGGTAAGTTCTCATTTTTACTTGATTTTTTTTCCTTCTTGTCTTTATTTTTTCCTTCGACTTTCATCCAAGTTTTATTGTGTGTACAGATGGCTTGCGGTGTTGCAGCTGTTGTGGCGTGTGTACAGATGACCTTTCTCTCCAGCTTTGTAAAGTTCTCCTTTTTGCTTTGGTTTCTCTGCACCTGTGGTAAGTTTCCTTCTTGTCCTTATTTTTTCCTTTGACTTTCATTCAGGTTTTATTGTGTGTACAGATGGCCTGCGGTTGCAGCTGTGGTGGCGTTTTTTCCTTCGACTTTTAAGTTCTCTTTTATATTTGTGTGTACAGATGGCTTGCAGTTTTATTCAACATTTGGAGTTTCTCTCTAGCGGTTGCAGCCGTGGTGACATTTTTTCCTTCGACTTTTAAGTTCTCGTTTATATTTGTGTGAACAGATGACTTGCGGTTTTATTCAACATTTGGAGCTTCTCTCCAGCTTTGTTAATGGTAGCGTTTTTTCCTTCGACTTTTAAGTTCTCGTTTTTATTTATGTGTACATATGACCTACGGTTTTATTAAACATTTGGAGTTTCTCTCCGGCTTTGTTAAGTTCTCGTTTTTGCTTTGGTTTCTCTGCAGCTGTAGTAAGTTCTCGTTTTTGCTTGATTTTTTCCTTTTTGTCTTTATTTTTTCACTACAACAAAACTATATTTTTAGCGTCGTTTGAGAAGTAGACGTCGTGAATGAATTGAGCTTTTCGCGACGTCTTAAAACACGTCATTAAAAGGTCCCAGATTCTGTGACGTTGTATTTAGACGTCGAAGAAAATTCACTACTAGAAATTAGCTATTCACCGACCGAAAAACCCGTCAGTGAAATAGTGTTTTCCGTCGGTAAAAAAAAATGCCGACGGTATTTGGTGCCCGAGACATTCGGTCGGTAATCGTCCCGAAGGTAAAAATACCGACCGAATATTTCAGTCGGTATATAGAGACGGAATTTACGACCGTAATTTTGTGTTGGTATTAATATAACGACGAAAATCGCCAGAGCAAGTCGGTCAGAGAAATTTAGCGATCGTCATTTACTCGGTCGGTGAGGAGAAGGTATATGCAACAACTTTTACCGACGGACAATGTT
>JAOSBM010000006.1:12484747-12495696 GCA_027568955.1 Erythroxylum tenue
AAAGTTGTTTTCAAATATCAATTATAAATCATTTACTAATTAGCAAGAACGAATATGATTGAATTATTTAGAGTAGACACGAATTCCATACTCTAATTCCAATTCGAACATTAGATGATGAAAGGATTAACTTATACAAGATAACCATGCATAGACAGATTAAGTCAAACCACTTTGACATTCCTAATATTTGGGTGGTCATGACATGTTACTAGGCATCAATCATGATCTATGATTATAAATTATTTAATTAGGAAATTAAAGATAAATTAAAAGGAGTTTTAATTTATCTGATTCTAATTATGAATTAGAATTGTAATTTATAATAATGGCCAACATGTTAGGAACCTAATGGATCACACATAAAAAGGTTTATAAAGGAGAAGGTGAAATTTGAATTAAGTTGGACTTAGTTGAGAAGTTTTAGAAACTTTAAGGGTCAATATGTGATATTTGATCTTATAAGGATTAATTAATAATTATAATTAAAGTTTGACTTTAGTTGTAATTTTAATAAAATCCAAGGATATGAAAAATCTTAGATTTTTCATATAAAAGGAAAAATTAGAAAAATGGTAGCTAGCACTTCTTACATTTTTCCTCTCAAATTAGATTTGAGTTTTTTCTGAATAGATCTATGGATACCGTAGAGGCCGGACGATTGAACGACTTGTGGATTGACAAATTCAAATGAGCAAAAAAAATTGTAATATGAAATCGCAACAGGTTAATAGTTTTTGTCAATTTCTTGTTTTATGTTTCTTAATAAATTTTGTTAAAATTGATTCTATGGAAAAAAAATTTATATTATTTCCGCTACGCTAAGATTTGATCTTGGTTAATTTTTCCAACAAAAACTTATGAGTGATTGTCTTATGTTTGCATTCAACATTTTAATATGTTGATTTTTTTTGTGTTACATTGACTTTTCCTTTCAAATCCTCTGAAAACTAAATATTACTTGTCTTAGTCATAAAATTTACAGGACCTTCTATTTTATGAGAGGTCAATATGATATTCTTTTTTGGAATGTAAGAAAATAAAATTAAAAAAAATATTTGCAATAGAGCCAAAAGTTGAAGTTTGAATTCATTCTTTTTAAAAAAAATTGTAGGATTTATATCAAATTAATGCATATATCTTCCAATAGATGAAGTTCACAATTAAAGTTATGCTTAATTTGAGAAATTTTGCTTTAATTAATTATTTGTAGTTCTATTGTTTGAACTAATATCATGATTAATTAGGTCTCTTGTAAGTAGATAATGTTAAAACGAGGGTAAGGAAAAGAACTCGTTCCTTTCATTTTTACCTTTTGGATATAATCAAATTAATCTATCATAAGATTAAGTTGAAGTAAAATCAGTCCATCGTAGTTAATCAAATGCAATTCTTTTTTATATTTACATGATTTTGGTTTAATTTTCTAGTAAAAATCAAATTCGACACTTATCTTTCTTTATATATGTTACATAATTCTACTTTTAGTTGAAAATTCTTTAATTTTGCCTAATTTTATGGAATAAAATATTTAAGACAATTTTACTTATATATTTAAAGCTTTATCTAACATATGTTTTCTTGATAAAACTTAACTTGTCAAAAGTTATCACATTTTTCTCCTTATATTTAAAAATAAAAATTATACAATAATCATATGAATTGAAGTTAAAGAAAATACTTAACATAAATCTTAAGGATTGGAATTGAAATAAAATAGTTAGAAGGGATCTTAAGGATAAAAAATAAAATAAAATAAAATATTTAGAGTAATGTCTTAAAGCCTGAAATTAAAATAAAATACTTAAAATAAATTTTAGGATTGAAATTAAAATGAAATGCTTATAATGCTATCATAGGACTTGAAAATAAAATGAAATGTCTTGAATGGTACCCTAGGACTTAAAATTTATTTGATTTGATTTCCTTATCTTAAGATAACAAGCAAATCATATAACAAATCACAATTTAAAAACACTCACAACTAACAAAGCAGAGATATATAAAAGAATTGGTTTTAGTTTTTTGGGTCTAGGGTTTTAGATTGGATCCTTGTGAACTCAAGTCCAAAATCCTAGTTTAAGAAAAATCAACGATTAAATTAGATTTCTTGAAAATTTGAGATTTAATTCCAAATTTATTAAATGTTTTTATTTTAAACTATGAATTTTAGTTACTGAATTCAAAAGAAAATAAAACATACAATTATATGTTACATAACAATTCATAGTACAAAAGAGGATTATAAAATAAATGAGGTGAGAAAATAATTAGAAAGCAAAAATGGTGGAACTAAAACTTAATAGTCACTTTAAATTGTTTCGTTTTTTTCACTTTGAATTAATAACATCATGTGCCACTTTTATTGACTTTCTCTACATTTTAAAAACTAGAAAAAGATAAAAGAATAAAATGAAAGTTGGCTAGATGATATAAAGAACATAAAAGTAATTAAATCAAAGTTTAACTAATGAGAATAAGTGAATAGGAAAACTCCTCTTAGTTTTTACCCCTAGTTTATTTTGGCTCTTGTGAATTTATTGTCCTTGAGCTTTTCAACATTTTTATTAATTCACTAGCTAATGGATGAAATTGTTTTACTTTGATAATACGATGTTTACACCTAACCTTACTTGAACTAATTCTCTAGTGCATCATTTTTGTCAAATTTGAGGGATTTCTTGACAAAGACTCAAGGAGATTGCATATAGAACCAAACAAATCAATTTCCACTATTCAAGAGAAGATAATATCCTACTATGAAACTTTAGGAAATTTGAAGTTGAGTGTGGAGCAATTACAATGACATAATCACAATAATTCGTATAGATGTAGTGAGCTCAATAATGACAGAAGCATATGTTAAAATTCATTTAAAGATTTTATAGTTCTTGAGTCTTTTCAAATTACATCCAAATTACTTCAACAAGATAAGTAATTCCTTATTATTATTATTTTTACTTAAAGTAATACATGTTACTTTTTGGTTGTTTGATCTTAAACAATACCAAAAGATGTAGTCAAATTGTTATTCAAGCAATTGTTGCTGATTTTCATTAACCAATCATCTATAAACATCATGTTTTTTTAAAAAGATTCACTGAAAACTAAGCATAATTTATGCCTGCACCAAATTGTTGGATTAATGAAGTAGACACTAGATACTCCAAAAAAAACTCTTAATTAACTTCAAAAGGAATCTTCTACATTGGCTTCATCTTCATCATGTGGCATTGAAGTTCTAAATCTCAAGGAAGCAATATAAAAGTAGTGGATGGTGATATTTCCAAAACATAATGATATGATACCTTTGACTAGTGTGTTAAGCTCTTCATCTCTTTTGAAAATAAAACAAGCTAATGTGATTGCATTAGGATAATCAGCACCATATAAATTTTCTACATGTAAATAAGAAAATCATACATGTTAAATTAATATCCACTGTATAACATATCTATTTATACTTTAATGATTGTAACATCTAGTGGGAGTATTATGATTAACAAACTTCTATTCATCACCAAATGCTAATAGAAGTGTGCAATGTCCATTTTCTATGTTTAAATAGGAAAATTATACATGTTAAATCAATACCCACTTTATTTAATCTTTATTTATATTTCAGTTAGAGTGTGGTGATGAACAAACTATTGTTCTCGCTTAACAAAATGGAATGATTTACATATTAAACACCTTAATGGTTTTCCAATTCATTCTATTATTCTCTATGCTCAAGTCTTCCATAACCACCAAAGCTCCATATGTAAACATAGTGACCAAAAATTATATATCTCTATATGGTTTGATCTATAAGAAATTTTGATAAAGATTATTCTTTAGTAAGGTTAGACATTCTTTGTAAGCCTAACTGGACTATATTTAGTATCACATTCCATGTTTACTTCATCCCTCAATTAATTATATCGTCCTAGACCTAGCTAAGCATATTGCCTTATCTATAGGATTTGAGAAAGAGGATATTCCATTCAAGTATTTGGATAACCCTATAACAACTTAAAGGCTTACTTATAGGAACTACCAACTAATTATCAAAGCCGATTGATAGAGATTATGGAATTGGTACAATAGTTTTCTTTCTTATGTTAGAAGACTGCAACTAATCAAGTTAGTTCTTAATCATCTTCACATTTATTGGATTTCTTAAATAATACTCCCTATAGACATCATCAAGATCATTGAAAGAATGCCAAATAATTTTTTATAGTGTGGAAAAGATTCCAACTCCACTAATTCCAAAGTTGAGTAGTCCTATATTAGTAAACCAAAATATTGATGGGCACTGGGATTATATCAATTAGAGTTATGGATATAATTTTTCTAGTCAAAATAATATGAAAATTATTGAATTATTGGGAGTTACTTTGTGTGAAAGAGATCCATGCTTATCTCCTTAGAGGTCCCATATTTTGTAAAGTTCAACCAAAACCACTACATTTTGGACCCTTAAGAAAATGCTAAGTCTAAGAAATCAAGTGAATAAGGAATTATATTGCACTATAAGGAATGATAGGGACATATAGTTTTGATACGATAATTGGCATGAGTTAGGTCCTTTTTCCTACTACATAACTACAATTCCTTAAGAACATCTTTTCTTGACTCAAATAAAGTGGAAGCAATTATGGAAGGGGAGAATTGGAGATGGACAATTCATGCCTCTTGACAATTATCAAAGATAAGGGATAAGATGTCCATACTTAATCCTAATTAAAGTATAGCAAAGTTATTTTGTTCAAGCACAATAGTAAAGCATGCATAAACCATTCCTATTTCGTAATCTTTGCAACTCTTAAGCATAAAGTATTTTGGTACAATGGTACAAGCTAGTCTGGCAAGAAAGAATACCCCTAAAATTTCATTCATCTTATGGTTAGCAATCCTGAAGAGGTTAGGAAGCAAAGATATGATAAAACTCAACATCTTATATTATTTGTCTATTATGAAAAAAACGAAATTATATAACATTTATTTTTCAAATGCTCTTTCTCTACTTTGACTTTGACTTATATAACATCTTCATGGAACATGTTACTTTGACTTTTTCAAATTGTATTTATAATTAGGGAACCTGGGGAAATAGTTGACTGGATGTGCAAAATTTAGACCTTAGAAAAAGATGAGCTAACTATGCTAAATATGACTTTTAGAAATATGATATATGCCTTATTGTATGAGAGGAACCAAATAATATTTACATGCACCAAACATATTCAACATGAATTCTATCATAAAATTATAGCTTGAATTCGTGAAACAATAATGTTGAAAGTGAATGAGAAGAACATTAGGAAGAATATAGCTTATAAGTGGGGGTTGCAATAGCTTGAGGAAGTAAATTAAAAACTTGATGAACACCAAAACTATCCTATTCATTCTTATACTAAGAAAGTTAGCAGATGATAACTACGGGTTGTGAAATGTTTTGCATTGAAATTGAAGTTTCTATTTTGTTTGCCTTAGCATTGTTTTAGTCCCATAGGAAAAATAATAATAAAAAAGAGTTGTGTTAACTTTTGGCAATGAAAAAGACTTATAGAGTAGCAAAAATATAGAAGAAATTCTTTAAAATAGTTCCCCATAAATTCAAGATGAAATCTTTATGGTTTGAGGCATTTAACCACAAGAACAATATAGTAAGTGTAAGAATCATTATGTAGAAAAACAAAGTGAGAAATTAATATCGAAGAGATTTGGAAAATACCCACACCGCAGTTGCTACATCATCATTCTCACTAATATCTTCTTATTCTAGAGAAAATTGTACACAAGTTTGTACCTATTAAGTAAGAAACCATACGAGTTGGTGCACTAATTGGTTATTTTCATACCAATATTAATTTTAACACAAGTGCACGACATAGTTGTAATTAGTACTGACAAGTACGATTCGAATCCCATGAAGATAATGAATATTAGTCATTATAGTTATCCTATTATCTAGTCTGCAAATTTGATTTTGGTTTTAATAAAGAAAATAAAACTTACACAATTAAAATACATAGGAAACAATATCGCCGGTTTGAATCCCATGAAGATAATGAACATTAGTAATTACCATTATCCTAGTATCTAGTTTACGAATTTGATTTTAGTTTTAATAAAGAAATAAAACTTACACAATTAAAATAAATAGGAAACAATATTGAGTAGAGAATAAAGAAATCAATTAGAAATAATCAATATCAAGAATTACTGTTTAGGTTATGAATCCCCCTAAAACCCTTAAATAATTGACCTTTAGTATGCAATTATTTTATTAACTATTAGACCATTGAAATTTCTATCATATGCCAATAACTCACTTGAGATTACAAACAAACTAATCTTAGAATTATTGACTGATATTATTGAAGTTAAAGGCACTAAAATTGCTTTACCAATTTGTGAATTTTTCTATTAGGTTTAACCCTAATTTAAAAGATTTATGTTGACCTATTTCTAGATTTGCAATTAACTCCTTTCAATTATGTTAGATCTATTTATACACAGGAGTTCTCAATCTCCATATTATGAAATCAGATTATGTACTAATTTTTCGGATCTATTAGAACATATATTAAACACATAATTGAATCACAGTAGATCAATCGAAATAATTACATTAGGTGAAAGAATGAAAACATTTTACAACACAAACTATGTTTCATCCTACCTAGACACTGAAGATGTTTAGTTATACATGATAGAAAATAAAATCAAACATAAACAGAAAGAAAAATGAATAGAAAATAAAGAGTTCATAATTTTAAATCTCCTTTTATCTCCTATCGGATGTTCTTACAAGGTAGAGGTTTGATGATGTATTTTTTGGATCTGCCATGATTTCTTCATGTTTTTCATGCTTCTAGATCAATATAAGATCACATTACCATTTTAGTAAAATCAGTTGTCTAAACTAATTATGTTTACTTTTAATATCAAATACACAAAAGGCTCCAATTCAATTGTTGATACCATATCTTGTATTGTAAGTTCAAAATTGTTTGCCTTTACCATTTCTAATTTTCACACAAATCTTATGTGAGAAGTTAAACCTAACTAGGGACAAAGTTCATCTACTTTAAGGATCTTAAAGAGTTTGAAATTTGGTACGTTGTCTCATTTCATACATAAATGGTTGAATGATGTTCTTTAATGGAAGAAGGAATGGTAGTGGGCCGGCTCGGGTTTTGACCCCTTTGGCTTCAAAATAAGTGCATAGGCCTAAGCCCAAGACTCATAACTCGAGCCTGAGATAAGTAGTACTTTAGGAGTCGAAGCCCGATCAGGCTTACACTAAGCCTAAATTATTATTTTATATTTTAAATAATTAATTTAATTTAAAAATATTTTTTTTGAAAAATGTTTGAGTTTTGGGCTATCTAAAGACTTATAAACTACCTTTTTATCTAAGGTATCTACATCAACATATTCTACTACGTTCCAATAAATTACAAATTACTAATGTATAAAAGTGTTTTCTACTGTGAATTTGTAATATATTATATTTTTAATATTAAATATGATCAAAAAAAATATCAACTAATCATTAGTATATGCGCTTAATTCATTTGTTGTGACAAATACATTTTCTTTAAAAATTGCCTTTTCAAGTTCATTATAATTAAGATTAAGATATGGTTCTTCTTTTTTAATCCAAAAATGTGTATGATCAATATGGTCAACATCAATTGGAACATACATCTCTTTTTCACTCTGAATAGTTGATAAAAAATTATAACTTGATGCAGAAGTCGTTTGAATGAGTAATCTAATAACAAGTTTTCTTAGTATTGGAGCACTTTCACTAAATAATCTCCACCACATGTTTGTATTTTAAACTAATAGTTATAAGAAAGAAAAAATATATTATTAATAAGTAAAGGATGAACTAAAAATAAGAAAATTACCTAAGTTACATTTTTTATCATAAGTTCTCTCTTTGTAGATGATCTAGTAAAGCTCCCTAACTCTTTATGATACAATTTAATTTCATTTGTCGCCTTTGATTGCTCTTTGATAGAGAAAATATATTTGCATTTAATCAAATCAAAAATACCATTCATAGGATCATTTGTATATGCGTCTCCACTATATAAGCAATAAGGATAAAGAAAAAAGCTGAAAAGTGGATTCTTTTAGTAAGATGTTTATCCCATCTTCATTCAAGAATATATGTATATAAGGCTTGTATAGTTTCTCCTTTCATTTAAAAAGAATCGTAATTTTTTTACAAACTTTATACACACCATTATATATATACCACAAAGATGGTTTCTCATCGTGGTTAACAATCTTGAACAACCTTATAAGTGGAGCAATAATGTTCATAATGATCAAGAAGGCATCCCAAAATTTATTATTAGAATAATATCATTAACTTTTTTTTCCTCTTAAAATTTTTGTTAACTTATGAATTTAAAAATATTTACTTTTCAATAAATTTTATGCTAGTTGTTTATGTTCATAAATAATTTTCAAACTAATAAATGTAATTGCATGCTTAGTGGCAATAAAATGCACAATCTCAACCCAATCTTCTTACTTTCTTAACCAAGACAAAAATTAATATGATTATACACAAAAATTGTGATCTTAGATGCACATGAAGCAAGATTAGACATATGGTCTACACCACCAATATCTTTTAAATGAGATTTATACAATGAGCAGTACATGAAGACCAATAAATATACTCATACTTTGATTGTAACAAGCCAACTGATACAAATAATTTCTTTATTAGTAAAAAGATGCGCAACATTTTTTGGTCCATCCCACTCAATAATTTTATAAATCATTCAAATAAATCATGGGCATTTTTACCATATCAAAGGCATCAACAGACTTGATAAAAGTTGTTTCACTGTTACAATAAACCAATAAATTAATCAAGGTTCTTTGTCTTTGATCAGTCCACCCAATTGCCATAATATTGCATCATATTGTTTCTCAACTAAATTTGTATGTATCCACAATTAACTAACTTTAAAAAAAAATCTTGAGGCAAAGGCACACAAATCTCAAAATAAGAAGGTATCTTAAATGTTGAACCTACCGTTAATATAATATCTATTGCTTCTTCATAATATGATGAAGTTAAAGCATTTAAAGGAATGCATAAATGGCAAAACCATCTAGCTCAGGCTCGTTTACATTTCAAAATAGTATCCTTATCAACTAAAATACTTTTTAAACTAGGTTGACAACCAGGAGTAGTTCTTAAAGGAAAATAAGAATACGTGTCAATAATAACTTTCCTCTTTCCTTTATCTAATACTTATGGTGCTTCATCATCCTCAAAAGATATATTTTGAGCCTTTTTCTTTTCATTTTTCTTTTTTACTTGTTGTTGTGAATAATTTCTAATCCTCTCACATACATCAAATGATACATTTTTTGTAAAAAATAATATTACCCTTAACACCAGCAAGATGTTCTTTCATATAAATTCCTCCCACTTTAAATATTTTACCACAAAACATACAATTATTTTTTTTCCATGATATGCTTAAGAATAAGAAAAATAATTCCATGCTAGATCAGACTTACCATGAGTGGAGGACGTTAAGTTCATCGCTATTTCTTTCTATGATTCCATAGTCTCCATTATAATTTTAATATGAAAATATGAGAAAAATCATTTTTTTTAGTTTCTACAAAAATAAGTCACAACAATAACCATAAAAAAATTAAGTCACAAAAGACTATAACAATGAACTAAGAAGATAGATGAAATAGAAAGAAAGAAGATGGAAAATCTCAAAATGAAAGTACCCCTTAACTTTATCTTTATGTGTCTTAAATTGTTTATCTTTATTTGTTAGTATAGGATTTGGCTTTAATCACCATAACCAACAAAAGAAACAACAATAAAAGGGAAGAATAACTTGTGACATGTTGGCACAAAGAATCAGATAATAATATATATAGAAAAACAGGAAAAAGGTTAAAAAGGAATTGAAATAGTTGAAGAAAACCAATTCATATAGGAGACCAATAGAAAGATTTAATAAAAATAAAGAGTTATTGAAGATGTTGAAATTTAATTAGAGATTGAAAATGAAAATTTTCCAAAATTGAATAATTATGAAGAATTACTAAAAAGTTGCAGTTTGTTCATATAAGGATACTGAAAGGGGCTCTAAATTTAGTCAACACTGAGACAACATATAAATTTATATTGAAAATACAAAAAATTGATCAATGTTTATTCTTAACACCCTTTACTTTATTTGGAGTTTCTATGTACTAAAAAAGGATTAAAGATTAAAGATAGTACTATATGACCATGAACATAACAATCAAATGCATTAATGCAATAAAAAAATCCCAATTACCCATGAAGAGCTAGAGCTAGAAGTCTGATAGGACTTGACTTCTAAAATATTTTATCATAGATAGAGAAGTGATACACAAGCAATAGTATATTGAGCTAGAGCTAGAGTATGACTTAACTTCAGAAATTTTTTATCATAGATATAGAAGTATTGTGGAAGACTGGAAGTCCAATACAGATATCATCCTCCAGCAAAGTTCAATACATATCTATTCCTCAATTCCTTGTCTAATCCTCCAACAATTCCAATAAGAGTGTCAAAAGTCAAAATAAATATCACTTTAGAACAATTTCTTTTTAGGGATAACAATTGTTAACCCATGGGCTTAAATTTAGTTGTTTTCAATAGGTCGGACCATGGGCCTGAAGTTAATCACACGTAAATATTATGATAATCAACACACAAGAAGGGGGGTTGAATTGTGTAACTTTCTCGTTAATCCCTTCTTAAAGATTAAAAACTATTCTATTCAGAATTACGATTGATTTCGTTTGAAAGTGAACTTCTTTAAAATTTGCGTAAGAAAGAAATTAAAAACACAATAACGAAATAAAGAGAGTTAGAGAGCTTGACACAGTAATTTTTATACTGGTTCACCCCAAACCGTGG
>JAOSBM010000006.1:12538139-12557422 GCA_027568955.1 Erythroxylum tenue
TGATCTTTGTATAGACACATGGATCCTGGCTTTCGGGAAGGTCCCGGAACAAAAATTTTTGTTTTTCCGCACCGCCTGTATGTGATACAGGCACCAGGATTTTCCTACACCTAGTTCATATTGCGGTTGTCCTACTAAATCTAGAGAGCTTATTTTGGGTTGTTTGATAGCTAAGTTTAATTAAAGAGCTTATTTTGATTAAATACGACCTAAGGAAAAACCAAGGTTAATAGAACTTATTATTGATCTATGATTAATAGTTTCTAAGAGATGTATAAGAACAATATGAAGATTAAATGTATCATTCGTGTTTAGGCCAAGAATTCTAAGTCCATTTTTCCACTGTTTGATTTAAATTCCTTTTATTTGTTCAACCATAATTTATTTTGTTTATCGATTTCAACAAACCCCCTCCCCTTTGGCCTAAAAAAAATCGTAAAAACCAATTCATTTCATTACAAAAACTACATACACACTCTTTATAGATATGATCCCTACTCACCACTACTTCAATTTTAGTGTGCATAGTTAAGTTTTATTTTCTAGTGTGTTCGACGCGCATCAAATTCTATCTTTTCTAAGAGTTAATTGAAGAATTTAAAAGGAGAGGTTCTCCTTTTAGTTGCCCGCAAACAATTATAGGCCTATGATCAGAGCATAAACTCTCATAATAATGTGCTTTGCAGTTTGGAAAGCTTTGGATCCATTCTTGGTTAGCAACACACCTGTCAAGTTTCTTTCTTATATTCCAACTACCTTCACGTTTATTTGTCCATGTATATAGGAAGCCACAGTAGCTTAAATCAATCACTTCTATAGAAGCCAGACATGAGCCTAAATCCCTTCTAGGTTTAGTGGTGCACCTAGCCCCTTCTAACTCAAAGTGGTATATAGTGTAATTGTAATCTCTCTCCCAGGAGTAACCATGGGCCTGATATCATTGCACTAAGGTTGGTAAGCTCCTGATAAAGAGCCTCTCTAAAAATGATGGTTTGAAGCATATATGAAGCTAATCCGCATTCTTCCTAGCTCTCCATTTTCATTTTGTGGATGCAGTCCTTGAAAGAAAGATTGCACATGTAAGATTTTGGTTTGTTCAGAGTTGTATGCAACAACTATTCTCCCTTGACGATGATGGCTATGGTTTGTTACTATAGTCCACTTTTTCATAACCAAGAGTTTATAAATGCTTCAAAACTCAACTTAGTTTCAAGAAGGATAAGGATAAATGGTTTAATTCCATCAATGAAATCAATTATTAGAAGATGTTTATTGGGATCAATCATACCTCTTGTGTTCCAAGCAACAATGGTAAAGATTAGGTGGAGGCGGCGACGATAATAGTGAAAATAATTCATGATTTTCTTTTTCTAAATTTATTAAATTATAAAAATAATTACATTAAAAAAAATGTTTGAACACACGATGAGATGATTAATTCAAAATAGTACCTCACACATCAACGACAATAATAAAAAATTTAACGTTGGGTTACATTTACAACAAATTAAAATTTTAAATATTTTAGTTTCAGTTTTTTAAGTTTAGATTAGTATTGTAAAATTGAATAAAGATTAATATTTTTATAATCAATCCTAATTTTTATTAACTCTAAATAAAATAATTACACTAATGTAATATAATCAGCACTAATCACGACCCTATTTTATCCTCATACAACTCTTAGCACTAAAATAATTCTCAATTTTCCAAAAAAATCTCATTCTTCGTCTTCGTTGTTAGTCGCCAGCATGATGAGAAGTCAAGGGATGGTCAGAAGAGCGAAGAAGTTACTGATGTTTGTGTTCATGCCAGGCTTGAACGAATTTTGATGGAAATCGGCAAGAAGAATCCGGAACTTTGCGAAAATAATAAAGGAAAGAGTTGATGAGGAGGTAAAATTTGAGACGGATGAAGATAAAGATGAAAAAGTTGGGGATAATTATGATGACGTTGGTGGCGAGAGATATAAGTTTGTTGTTGATCAAGAAAGTCCCAACTGGCCACTTAATGCTGATGTATTTAATGTCTAGGAACAAATTTGTCCCTTTAGCCTAAAATCTTCCCATACTTTCAGTGTTGTATTGAATAAAATATTGCATAGCGATCTATAAAGATTTGATGATAGTTACAGTTTCTCATGTTAATATATATATCACAATGTCTTGGGGAATTTTAGCTTTCTACTTTGGGCATTTAACATCAGTAAGTAACACGGCAGCAGTGCATCTCTGTTGTTTTTGAAACCCCAAGTTCCTCTTAACTACTTTACAATTCCCATAAGAATGATCCATAAACAGATTACTTCACATATATCTAGACAAAATTTCAAGTCGATTTCGCAAGAGCCACATTCGCATCAATAAAACTCGCAATCCAAAATCCATATGAAAATCAAGTTCTGTTTTCTTCTGACATCGTCTCATACATACCTATCAAGATCTTGACATAACTACTAAAGGTTCTCAAGTAATAATACAGACCATGCTCAAGCATGGATTCAACAGACAATATGAAGTAAGCACCCATGCAGAAGTATCTGCATTCTAATTCCTGATCCCTTAGCAAGAAGCAAGATATTCCTACCCTCTCAACCATGTATTTCTATATGAAGAGTTATCACGGAGGGAAGCATCGTGAGGCTTGTATTCCATCACATAGCTATGGGGAAGCTTCAAGTGCCTTTTGATTGAATCTCTTAGAGCCATCACAGCCTAATGCAATAAAAGTCAGTCAATTGCATTCTACTCACGGAGAAGTCGATGGACAATGAGACCCGTAAAAAAGAAGAGCATTGGAGAACAATCGTCAATGAGAATTAAACTAGTAATAGACGGTTACATTAACCAAGTGAACTGAATATACTATTTTTTTACCTGATGATCAGATGCATTGCGGTTCCAGACAGACAGTATATCTTCATTGTACCGAATGCTTAGTACTGCACCACATATATTTTCACCATAATCAAGTTGATCACCAACTAACGCAAGAACCTGTATGTAAACAATGATTATATAACCACATGTTTTACTACAAAACAGCATCGTAAGTGGAAAAGATATCGAAGTTCAACTTCTATACAAAAACCAAAAGTTGATGCTATAGTGTACTCGTTTTATCTTTATTTGTTTATGAGCTTGGAAATGAAGGGAGAATGTGGGGAAGTTAATAAGGAAAACCATCACCTACATTTTCTCCCATGCAGGTCACTGCTACACATTCCCTACTCATTTGTAAGAACTTCCACTCTCCAATTAGAAGACAAAGGAAAAATCCATTTAAACCAGAAGCCTAAGACCTAACAGTTCCCCTTCATAGCTTATTACAGAAAGCCATATATGAAACTCCAGATCCTATAACCTTCCCCTAACTAAATTCTTATCTTATCTAATAAAATTGTGCAGGTTCGAAGCTCTCATCAGTTGAACAATCTAGTAGCTTTTTAATGAACAACCTGACTCCATATCATGTCATGTAAGCTCTCATCAGTTGAACAATCTAGCAGCTTTTTAATGAACAACCTGACTCCATATCATGTCATGTAAGCTCTCATCAGTTGAACAATCTAAGAGCTTTTTAATGAACAACCTGATTCCATATCATGTCATGTAAGCTCTCATCAGTTGAACAATCTAGCAGCTTTTTAATGAACAACCTGACTCCATATCAAGTCATGTAAGCTCTCATCAGTTGAACAATCTAGTAGCTTTTTAATGAACAACCTGACTCCATATCATGCCATGTAAGCATACGGATGCATTTATCATCGATAATGAAACAGAAAGTCTAGTTCGAAAATAGAACATAGAATGTAAACACTGTTCAAATGAATTGTCAACTGGAAGAATAGAGAGCACAACTGCACAACAATCAGTAAAAGCCAAGCTCAGGTTCTCATCCCACCAATAATCAAATACAAAGTCTGGTTAGAAATAAAACAACACAGAATGTAAACCCTGTTCAAATGATTTGCCAGCTGGAAGAAGAGAATAGCTGATGTAGGACAATTAGAATAATTATTAACTAGTAGCTAAAATCAAAAAATTAGAAATATGACTGATATTTGGCTATTATTTTGGGGTTATTATGCTAGAAGTTAGCATTTTAGTTATTAGAATTTTGTGAAGAACACAGAGAATAGAAGGTAGGAAACTAGAAATCACTCTTAGGGTCTAATAATTACTCTTAAAAGCATCACACCTTCTAGTTAAAACTCAAGCTTGTAGAAATTTTTCAGATTGCTTATTATTGATGAAGAGCTGAATACACATGTATATATATTCTTAGAACTCTTATTATAGTAGGAAAGAGTTCTTAATTTAAATCCCATTAGAATAGAAATTCTATAAGTTCTAAACTAGGATAACATATCTAAAATAGAATAACATATTTAACTTTACTATTTCTTATCTAATAAGGAATCCTAACATAATCTAAATTTCAGCCGTTATTTTTTATATCAGCTCAATTCTCAATCCTCATTCTACTAAATTAAAGCATGTGACTGACTAATTTTTCCTCTTTTATTTCTTCTACATACTTTAAACCCTTTTACATCAATTCTCCCCAACTTGTCTGAAGTCGTCCTTGACCTAGAATGTGACAAATACTGATCATATAAATCTGGATTCAACTTTTGAAATTCTATTTCTAGAATCCAAGTACTATTAGAAATTGGTCTTCCTTTCCACTTGACAAGAAATTGTCGATATCCTCCATTTCTTGTGACTACAATTTGTACATCAAGAACATTCTCTATTTCCTATTTAACACAAGGAGTGGCTAGAACTCTTACAGGTGCAATAAGAAATTCCTCATCCTGTCCATGATAAATAGTTAAGTCCACAACATTAAAGATAGTACTTACTCCCATGTCACTTGGTAATTCTAAAACATAAACATTAGCACTTATCTTCTTGATAATCTTACAGTCCAACATTTTGTGAATGAAGTTACTTATAATTCCCTTTTTGAAAACGCTTTGAATGAATCCTAATTATCACCATATCCCTTTCATTGAATTCCACCAATCGACGATGTTGATCAGTGTGTTCTTTACAAGATAAGTTGTCGGTTGTTATCTATTGTCGTATATAATCAAAGATAACCTTCATGTCTTGTACAAAACCATAAGCTTTAACACTAACTTGTATTGTATGAGATAAAAGAACCAAATCAATAGATTTCCTCTATTGAACTCTTGAAACTATCTCAAAAGAGCTCTTATCAGTAGGCCTATTTATAGAACTATTGTATGCAAATTTTGTCATAGGAAGAATTAGGTCCCAATTTTTCACATTCTTAACAAGTCCCCCAAGCTTCTATTTGCCACCTTTGTTTGTCTAAAGAACTTGAAAATTGAAATTTAGTGCTTAATGTTTTCCATAGAGTTCTTCAAAAATAACTCATAAACTTCACATCACGATCAAAGATGATGGTTAAAAGTAATCCATATAGATGTCCAACCTCTTTGAAGAATAATAGTGTGGACAATATCATAAGTCTTGAACAATATATTTGCAAATGGTTTCATAACTAAACCACTTGGCTTACAACATAGGCATAAAAAACATATGTATTGTTACTTCTTGTAGTCAGATGCACTAACTTGCTATCATTGCTAAATTTTGACTTTGCAGGTGCACTCACAACTTCTCCTTTATTCCTATGTTGTAATATAGTTGTGCATCTTCATTCAAGTCTACTTCTTCACAAGTCATTACAACACAATCTTCATCAACAACACCAATGATATCATCAAGTTTTGAACCAACAAGCTCCTTGCAAATTTCTATCCTTAAGCCATTTTTATAGTGAAACCCCTTCACTGTTGATTAGCATCAGCCTCTTTATCTTGCATTTCACTTTCTAAACCATCATCATCAAGTGTAGTTTGTTGTCTAATATCATTTTCTGGCTAGTTCTTGGACTACCTTGTGATCGAGAGTCATCAAAGTCTAATATCTCTATAACTCTTAGAAGTATTTCATATCGCTCCTAGTCACTGAATATTCCTCTATATGCCCTTCTGCTACACGTCACTATCGTGAAATAAAACTCTAAAATACGAAATTAATAAAGGAAAAATAGAACAATTATTAAATAATAACTAAAAATCACAAAATTAGAAATATGGCTGATATTAGGCCTAAATTTTATCGTTTAATATGCTGGAAGTTAGGATTTTGGTTACTGGAATTTTGTGGTGAACACAAAGAATGAAAGGTAGAAACTAGGAATCACGCATAAGGTCTAAGAATTACTCTTAGAATAAAGGATCACACCTTCTAGTTAAAAAGCAAGTTTGTAGAAAAATTTCGGATTACTTATTCTTGATGAAGAGCTGAATACACACATATATAATTCTTAGAACTCTTATTATAGTAAGAAAGGGTTCCTAATTTAAATTTTATTATAATAAAAATTCTATAAGTCCTAACCAACTAAGATAACATATCTAAAATAAAATAACATAGTTATTTACTACTCCTTATCTAAAAAGGAATCCTAACATAATCTAAATTTCAGCCCTTATTTTTGGTGTCAGCTCAATTCTCAATCCTCATTTTACCAAATTAAGGCTTGTGATTAACTAATTTTTTTCTCTTTTATTTCTTCTATGTAGGTTAAGCCCTTTTGCATCAAGTTTGCATCAATAGCATAACTGCACAATAATCAATAAAAGTCAAGCTCAAGTTCTCATCTCACCAAATCCTCCCAAAAGCGACCAGACACAACCTTTTTGAATCGTATTATCCACTTACCACCATTGCAGTTAGCTGAATCCTGGAAGTTACCAACCATTCACAATGTTTGTGTTAATGTTTGGCATAGTGTTGAACATTCGACAGGATCCAAGTAATGAACAAACTCAAGAAGAGATCAACTTCCTAAAATTACCTCCCATAGAGGGCGAATCCCCTCCTTAAAAAGATGTAAATCAGTTGGACTCGGCAATGAAGAAGGTCGAGCCAAATGGCAATAGCAAACCCAAAATCCTTCAACCTACAAAATGCTTAAAGAACAAATCGGTAGACAAAAAGGAGAAATGTATATATCCAGGCAATGATCAAATAAATAGGACTCACAGTACTGAACTCCACAATCCTTTTTATATTGTCCTCATATGATGTTTGTGTTCGAACTCCAGGTGTTCGGCGAGTGTACCAAATGACAAACTTATGCTAGTCAGGGCACAATAAAATAAAGTAAGGGAATGATAACATTATCCAGATAAAGAAAGTAGAAACTCATACCATTTAATATAATTCTCATTTGCATCACCATTTAGATCCTAATGCCATATCTTGTGCTTATGGATAGGACCTTATAAGTAAACTAAAACAGTACATATAATTAAAAGTTTCAAGGATCAATGAGCACTAACAATCCACATCTTTTATAAGCATACCAAGTTGACTTCTGGAGTCAAAGAACCAATTTATGACTATTTACACATAAATGAAAGTAGACCTACAAGTGTGCGTGTTTTCAAAAGCAAATAAAATTTATTTTCTAGTTATGTACTTAAAGATTACTTTGACAAAGAAAATGATTTGCCTCTCTCTTATATCCAATTCCAGCATAAAATTCACAAGTGAAAGGGTTGAGTAGAAGCCTCCATCTCATGGAATTCTTCTTATACCCGCTATAGTGTACACAAAACTGCAGTAGCGTGCAATTTCTAGATTCCTCTTCAAGCTACCTTCATAGCCATGCTTAAATTCCCATCAACACCACAATCATCTTATACTACTTCATTACAATAGAAACGCAAAGAAAAAGCACAAGAAAACTTAATTCCAAAATATGACATTTCCAAAGAGCTAATAAAAACATCTTCCATGTACATTGGTTTGGTCTAAGTAAATCTCGTCAATTCCATCTGATTTTAATGCAACAAAGCAAGAACACGATAATCCCTCTTTTAGACCATAACCAATGTAACGATAAGTAAAACTTACTCGAAAGATTTGGAGAAAGAAAGAAACAAACTAATCAATCAAGCGATTCAGTGATACGTGTAAACATGTATATACATATATATATATATATATATATAGAGAGAGAGAGAGAGAGAGACCTTCAGAGGATGTAAACCAGCTTTGAGGTCACGATTGTAGCGTTCCTCGGCGTCTCGATCAATAGTATTAGTATTATAATCATAAGGAGGAGAGTTAGAATCGGATGTTGTTTGCGCATTACTGTTGTTATTGTTATCGGAGTCTTTCCTCTCCTGGATCTCCATATTCTTTCAGCTTTCTCGAATCTCACCTTTCTAAAAACCCTAACACCCCTCCCTCTCTTTAGAAGTCTGCATTTGATTTGACAATAAGAAATGTTTGGAATGGGATGGGATAACTTAATACTATTCGAGGTCCAGGAAGTAAGGATATGAATACATACCGTATTGATCGGTACTGACAAAAATTGGTACGAAATTTCAATTTACTGTATCAAATATAAGTGTTAAACGATGCCAGCAATTTCACCTTATCACTAATGTTTTAAAAATTTGACTGAATTAATTTTTAATCTAATTTTTACTTTTAATCTTTGTGAATAAAAATCGACCATTTAAATAATAATTAGTTGATTTCTTTAGTACCATAAAAAATTGTATTATTTTTTTTCTTTTCAAACCTTCAACCAGCCAAATCATAAAAATTCACAACTTAAAAGGCAAAAATATAAATTCAAGCGTAAGAATTACAAAACAAAAAGCGGCCGGCGAGAGAATAAACACACACCTGCTTGCCTAAAAATCCCTCCAAAGTCTTTGAAGGATCTAAGTTTTTAAATTGACCCTTTCTGAAAGCCAATTCTTATATAAAAATGGTAAAATTTAGTGAAAGAGAAAAAAGAAGAATTTAAAAGCGAATAACCTAATATTAAATTAGTTGCCTATATTCTTGTAGAGGGAGAAAAAGATATAGAAGAAAAAACATAAAAATTGAGGAGGCTTGAAAATGGAGAAGTGCAAGGTTCAAAATTCAAAGATAAAAATACAAAAGAAAAACATGAGACGAAGAAGTGAAAGGTTCAAATTTCAAAAAGAGTTGGCTTGTAGACTGAGAAAAAAATATAGAAGAAAAGCATGAAAATTGAGAAGGCATGGAGAAGTATAAATTCAAACTTTGAAGAGAGATCGATGGCTTGGAAATGGAGAAGAGACCCTTTCCATGTATCTTGCTGTGCGTCTGAATGGATAATATCATAGGCTTTTGGTCTATTTCCATTATTCCCAATTACTTAACTAACGTTACCGCTACCATATATGTTTGCATTGTAATGTTATTTCATTTTCCATTACCAATTATTAACGTTAGTAACGTTATTTCATTTTTCATTACCAACTATTAACGTTAGAATTTATAAGTTTGTTAAACCTAGGAATATAGATTTCTTTTTTATAACCAAAATATTTATTAAATGTTAAACATTTGAAAGCAAGTAATAATATGAGAGCACATCAATAATTTAATTTTGAGATTTTTACGACTAGATAATTAAATTAAAGTTATTATATAATAATAGAATAATAACTGATACCAACCGATAAAAACATGTTGGTAAATACGAGGAAAGTTTTGTAAATATGAACAAATTGGACAATAAAAAAACTTACGGAGGAAGCGTTTGCCACCTGTCTCTCACACACAGCCCAACTCAAACCAAACCTCATTTTCCTCTCTCTGTGTCTCAACTCTCTCATCTCCTATCGTTATCTGCTTTTGCTCTATCTTCTGCCCTACTGCTTCTCCATCGCTACTACTTCTCTACCGTGCTGGGTATCTTCTCCATTGTTATTGCTGATTTGTGCTATCGTCATTGAGTCTTAGTCCATCCTTGCTTTCCTCGTAGCTTCTTTGTTCATCACCACTTCTTCTCCTATCGCCTGCTTCATCTTCTTTAGCTCTTCTTACTTTGTGTCCTGTGAACCATCTCAGAGTAAAGGTTGATGATGGCGTAAGATTTTTTGAAAAATTACCTAACCTTCCTACTGTTCATGTGTGGTCTATGTAGCACGGACACGGCAAAATGGTGCCGTGTTTGTGTGTCTGATACGTGTCCGACACGGACACCCAGTGAACACGCGATGGACACGTGTTCGTACGTTTCAGAATAAAAAATCATGTTTATCGACTCAGATATGGCTCAGACACGGCTCAGGATGGCTCGAACACGATTAAAAACGACTTTGACACGTCTTAATATGGCTCGTAACATTTTTATGAATTATTCAAAATTTTATTTAGTTGACATAGGTAGTCTTCCTTGTTAAGAAAGATATAATTGTTACAACTTCTTAAATTCTCGTGATTTTCCAGTCGTCGCTCCTCTTTGTTTTCTCACAAATCATCTGTCACACGACGCTCCTTGTTTTCCAGCCATTTGCTCTTTCACGTTTGCGCTGGTTCTTCATACAACGCTGTTAGGTACGCTGAAATCCACGCTTTATGTACTCTTTCCTTCACGTCTGTTCTGAAATCCACGGTTGTATATATGCTGTCCTTTGTGAGATTTTTAATTTCCACGGGTCTTCCAAAATGGGGGATTTTGCACAGCTTTCCTGCATGTTAGTGACGGACTGACGGTTCTTGTGCTACAACTCTTCTAGTACTTTAATTGCATAAGACTATTGGTTTCTCCGGGAACTGTGAAAATATACATTCTTGTCATTAACAACCGAAATAAACCAGTTTCTCCATTCTACATTGACTTCTCTAGTAGCCCCAAGATTTCTTGCGCCGTATAGAGATTTTGGTGGGTATTTGGCTGGCGTTAATTGGTCTCCTTGTTCACCAACTTTCGGGTTTATTGTTGGAAAAGAAACTTTAAATCGGCAATGTCAGTTAGCGTCTTCTGTTTGTGTTGTGGGCCTTGTCTTCCAGTGTAGAGTAGAGTTTCCTAGTTGAATAGGCATCAAATTTTATGTTGTACTCACCTTCAGTAGTTTTAGTAAAATAAGCAAATACTGACGTCTGAAATCTTATGTCTACTGGGATTTTTATGCTTGTCGATGTAAAATTATTTTGTACATTAGAAACAATTTGTTTGGCACTTATGGCAGAGTTAACAATGGAAAATTGTATGCTACATGTTTTTATGAATTCTGAATTTTTTCTTAATTCTAAATTTATAATATGTATATATGTCGTGTCCGTGTCCACCAAATTTTAGAAGTTGGTGTGTCCCCGTGTCCGTGTCCGTGTCGTGTCCCGTGTCCGTGTCTGTACTACATAGTGTATGGTCCATTTAATGCATTTACCCTCTGCACACGCACATGTTATCGCCCATACTCTCAAGCTTCTTCCTCTGTGATAGATAGAGGTATGGAGACAGATATAAAGGTTGTTTTTGAGTCCCTATCCTCACTAACGCACTAGAATATACCATCGATTATGCTAAAGAGAAAGGCTAGAAGATTCAAAAACTCAGAGACAAAGAGTATTATCGATAGGCAATGGCTGGGGGTATTTTGTTTCGGTTATGCTTCTGTTGTTTTATATGCATGTATCTTTTACGTATTGTTATTGTATGAGATGCATACTGTTGCCGGTTTATTTCATTTGGTATCAGAGCTTCAGTCTATGCCTCTGTCTTGCTTTATAAACCATCGAAAGGCATGTCTCTGTTTTGCCCTGTTATGGTTGAGTTTTTGCGGAAAACTTTTTTTTAGTTCGTTGAATTTTAAGCACTTGTACATGCTGGAGATGTTAGAGTCGTGTTTTTGTGCTCCATGGAGTGCTCGACGGTGACAAAATCGCGTAAGGAGGAAGGGATGATGATGTTTGTATATGAGGCTTCGGACGCTTCCATTTATGGAGCATTGCATGGTCGGTTTTGCTACGTCTCATGCACGTCGCCTAGTCCTCCTCATCCCATCACCGCCTTTCTTGCAAGTTTTGGCGTCTTTTGCTCGCCAAAACTGTCGGGGCACCGACGGGTTGAAGATGACTTCTGTGTTTTTCTTTTTCAAAAAATTATTAATATTAATTTTGTTAATATTAATGATTCATTGGGTTAATCAAGACCTAACCCTTATGTTGTGAATTTTAAATATAAAAATCATTTTTGTTATTAATATTTTATGAAAAATATTAAATTTTAATTATGTATGTCTTGTGTTAGAATTTAAGTTTTTGACATACATATTATAATTGTTTAATTTTTACACAAATTACATGTGATTAATTGAAAATTTTGTGTGTATAAATTTATGATGATTATACATGAAAAATTAGATTAAATAATTTGTGCATTATTATTTGATTTATTTGCATTATTTATTTCATGATGCAAATGTTTAGGATGTAGTGTAAGTGATCATATGATTTTAATTAATTAGGAGCAGCCACAACATCTCAAAATAATTATACTTATATATTTAGTTTTAAGATCACATTAATACATTAATTGTAATTAATCATACATGATGTGATAAAATCTACCCATAGGAATTTTGTTATATTTTTATGATTAGTTAGGATTAAATATCAGATTATATTTCTTAATCTATCCACAGGAATTAAGAAAATGAACATAATTCAATAGTTTTGTTATAAAGTTTTAGATGAATCTAATTGAGTAGAACTTTAGCCCACAGGCAAGTCTTATGTCACTAGATTCATCTATTAAATGCATGATTTATATTGGTAAATCATGAATTATTATTGGTCTTGACATATATATAACGAGCATATATTTTTATTTTTCAATTTGCAGTTACTCAGACAGTTAATATTTTCGATATTAAGTGTGATATTCCCGAATTGAGAGGTGACAACTATAAGGTGTGGAAGGAGAGAATTTTGCTTCATTTGGGTTGGATGGATATAAACTATGCTATTAGGAAGAACGAACCACCGAGTATGACTGAGACCAACACTCCAAAAGCTGTTGCTCTTTATTAAAAGTGGGAGAGATCTAATCATCTCTCCGTGATGTTCATAAAGACCAAGATATTTACTAGCATTCGTAGTTATGTCGAACAACATAGTAATGTCAAAGATCTATTGAAGGCCATTGATGAGCAATTCGCTACATCTGATAAGGCCCTTACCAGCACTTTGATTATCCACTTATTCATCCTTAAGGCTCACTGGGATAAAGGGCGTACATGATCATATCATGCGTATAAGGGACAAAGCGGCTCAGCTGAAAGCGTTGGAGGTTACTATATCAGAATCTTTCCTGGTGCATTACATTCTGTGTACTCTGACTCAACAATACGACCCTTTCAAGATCTCTTATAACATACATAAGGATAAGTGGTCGTTCAATGAACTGTTGACCATGTGTGTGCAAGAAGAGGAGAGGTTGTTCATGGAAGATAGTGAAAGGATCAATTTGACTGTTTCAGGAAAGAAGAGGCAGGATGATGCCAAAAATAAGGGAAAATGAAAAGTTGCTCCTCAATATGATATAAAGAAGCCGTCAAAGTGTTTCTTCTGCAAGAAGAGGGGATACATGAACAAAGACTGTGCTAAATTTAAGGACTGGTTCGAGAAAAAAGGTACTCAATTTTATTTGTTTGTTATGAGTCTAATATGGTTAATGTTAATCATAACACATGGTGGATTGATTCTGGTTCTATAACCCATGTTTCAAATACCTTGTAGGGTATGCAAAACCTAAGGAAGTCGGTGAGAATTGAACAATTTATCTATTCAGGAAGCAAGACGAATTCATATCTGGAAGCCATTGGCACTTGCAGTTTGGTTTTGAGCAGTGACTTTATTTTGTGCTTGGAAAATACCTTTTATGTTCCAAATTTCTCTAGAAATTTGATTTCTGTATCAGGACTTATACCTTTTGGTTTTTCCTTTAACTTTTTAGATTCTAGTTTTAGTTTATGTAATGAATCTAAAGTTATTGGTTATGGTACATTATCTGATGGTCTTTATTCCATTTAGTTACAAAATGATAATGCCTATAATTCGATACATGTCATTGCTGGATTGAAACGATGTGTTGTAAATGAAGAATCCTCTATATTGTGGCACCGTAGATTAGGACACATCACCATTGAGAGAATTATGAGATTAGTAAATGAAGGGGTACTTAGTACTTTAGATTTTGCTGACTTTGAGACTTACGTGGATTACATTAAGGGTAAGCAAACTAACAAGTCTAAAAAGGGTGCCAAGAGGAGTACAAACCTATTAGAGATCATACATATAGATATTTGTTGTCCAGACATGGACACAAGTAGTCCGAAATACTTTATCACCTTTATAGAAGACTATTCGCAATATATGTATCTCTACTTACTTCGTTCTAAGGACGAAGCTTTGGATTCCTTTAAAACATTTAAGGCCGAAGTGGAGAATCAAAATGTGGAAAAATGATTAAAATTGTGAGGTCAGATAGAGGTGAAGAGTATTATGGTAGATACACTGAAAGTGGACAAGCACCTGGTCCTTTTGCGAAGTTTCTTCAGGAACATAGGATTGTTACCCAGTACACTATGCCTGGTTCTCTGGATCAGAATGGTGTGGCAGAAAGAAGAAACGAAACCTTAATGGACATGGTGAGAAGTATGAGGAGTAAGATAAAACTTCCTTAATTCCTATGGACTAAAGCTATAAAGATGGCTGTGTATATATTAAATCGGGTTCCAACCAATGCTGTCTTAAAGACACCTTTTGAGATATTTAAGGGTTAGAAACTGAGTATGAGGCATATACGTGTTTGGAGATGCCTGTCTAAATTGAGAATTTACAACCCACAAGAGAAGAAGCTAAACCTAAGGACCATTAATGGGTATTTCATTGGATATGCTGAAAGGTCTAAAGGGTATAGATTCTATTATCCATCTCACAATACTAGAATTGTGGAATCAAGAAATGCAAAATTTCTTGAGAATGACTTGATTAGTGGGAGTGGTCATTTTCAAGACATAGTTTTTGAAAAGGGCCACTATGAAGCTCAACCCTCTGGTTCAAGTGATAAATTGATTGTCATTCATACCCCTCAAGTTGAATGGGTGTTGGACAACCAGTTACTGAAATTTCACAAGCTATTAGTACCAATCCAGTAGATCAAGTTGTAAATGAGGAACAACCAAAAATTGTTAAGCAACCAGTTAAACAACAGGTTGAGCAACAAGTTCCTCGTAAGGATGATGATACGACATTGAGGAGATCTACTAGGGTTAGAAGGTCAACAATACCTAGTGATTATATAGTGTATCTACAAGAGTCTGATTACAACATTGGAGCCGAAAATGATTCTGAAACGTTTTCATAGGCCATGAGTGCTAAGGAATCAGACTTGTGGTACAATTGACTACACGGAGACATTTTCTTCTGTATCTAAGAAAGATTCTCTTTGTGTAATCATGGTATTAGTAGCTCATTTTGACCTTGAGTTATATCAAATGGATGTGAAAATGACATTCCTCAATGGTGAACTAAAGGAAGAGGTTTACATGAAACAACCTGAAGGATTCTCCTCTAGTGATGGTGAGCATTTAGTCTGCAAGCTTAATAAATCCATATATGGGTTAAAACAAGCCTCCCGATAGTGGTATTTAAAATTCCATGAGGTTATCACTTCATTCCATTTTGAAGAGAATATAATGGACCAGTATTTATACCAGAAGGTTAGTGGGAGTAAGACTTGTTTTCTTCTATTGTACGTGGATGACATCTTGCTTGTGACTAATGATAAAGGTTTGTTATATGAGATGAAACAATTCCTCTCAAAGAATTTTGACATAAAAGATATGGGTGAGGCATCTTATGTCATTGGCATCAAGATCCATAGAGAAAGATCTCGAGGTATTTTGGGTTTGTCTTAAGAGACTCATATCAACAAAATTTTAGAGAGATTTTGGATGAAAGATTGTGCACCAAGTGTAGCACTCATAGTCAAGGGTGATAGATTTAGTTTGAATCAATGCTCGAAGAATGACTTTGAGCGGGAAAACTTGAAGAACATTCCATATGCTTCAGCCGTTGGAAGCCTTATGTATGCTCAGGTCTACACCTGACCTGACATTGCATATGCTGTTGGAATGTTAGGAATATTAGAGTAATCTAGGTATTGACCACTGGAAAGTTGCGAAGAAGGTTTTGGGATATCTTCAGGGCACAAAGGACTACATGCTTATGTACAGGCGAACTGAAAACTTGGAAGTAGTTGGATACTTTGATTCAGACTTGCTGGCTGCATTGATTCAAGGAAATCAACATCTGGTTATATATTCATGCTAGCTGGTGGAGTTGTATCTTGGATAAGCGCCAAGCAGGCCTTGATTGCTACTTCCAATATGGAGGCTGAGTTCATATCATGTTTTGAGGCTACCTTGCATGGTGTATGCTTAAAGAGTTTTATATCTGGGCTTAGAGTTGTTGATTCAATTTCTAAACCATTAAGGTTGTATTGCGACAACTTCACTACGGTCTTTATGGCTCAAAATAACAAGAGTGGAAATCGAAGTAAGTATATCGACATTAAGTATTTAGCTATAAGAGAACGTGTTAAGGAAAAGCAAGTTGATTGCAGATCCTTTAACTAAAGGCATGCCACCTAAGCAGTTTAAGGATCACGTAGTGCAAATGGGACTTGGTTCCATAATGTGATTTTGTTGTACATTTTTTTATTCAATGGAACTCTTATTTAGTTTGATATTTTCTCATATATTTTGTGCATATATATTTTGATTGGTTTTGAGAAATGTCATTTAATTGGGACCTAGAATAAACATATGGTTTATTCATTAAGTTTAAGGGTTAGTAATGAGAAGTTTTATATATGTAATACATGGAAGATGATACTCACTATAAGAGGACCTATCGCTATGATTCATATATTTGATTTCTTGTTATGTTTGTGTTGAGATAAATGGACCAAGTGGGAGAATGTAAGCTTTTTTAAAAAATTACCTAACCTTCCTACTGTTCATGTATGGTCTATTTAATGCATTTATCCTCTGCACAAGCACATGGTATCGTCCATACTCCCGAGCTTCTTCCTCTGTGATGGATAGAGGTATGGAGACGAATATAAAGGTTGTTTTTGGGTCCTTATCCTCACTAACGCACTAAAGCAAACCATCAATTGTGCTAAAGAGAGAGGCTAAAAGATTTAAAAGCTTATAGACAAAGAGGATTATCGGTGGGCAATGGTTGGAGGTATTTTGTTTCAATTATGCTTCCGTTATTTTACATGCATGTATCTTTTACGTATTGTTATTGTATGAGATGCATGTTGTTGCTGGTTTATTTCAGATGGTGATATTCAAAGATGCAGAAAGTGTCTCTTTTAAAGTGCTCGTTAAAAGATCAGGCTTTTTGGTTATTGCATAAAGATTAGAGATGTTTGTAGTCAATATAGTGTAGGTGGCTTGTTAAATTTATGAGTTGAAAGTTTGATAGAGTAAATTGTTGTGGGATAATGGGTGGTTGGTTAAATTTGTGATTTTTATCAACTAAAAATTTATAATTGAAATTAATTAATTGAAGTAAATCACATGTTAGTATAGACTTTATGTTTGATATACAAAATACACAAGAAGGGGGAGTTGAATTGTGTATTCTTTTTCGTAAATACAATCCCCTTATATAAAAACTTGCTTTCTCAAAACTAATGAGTAAGAATATCACGTTGTATTGTAGTTAACTTCTAAATTCTTGTATTAAACAATAGAAATAAAAGTCAAGAGATTGAGAGTAGAAGTCGACACAACAATTTTATCCTGGTTCACCCCAAATCGTGGGCTACGTCCAGTCCTCAGAATCCTTTACGAGATTTCACTATACTTCTAAAAAAAATACAAGTATTCTTTTCACCGAGCCTCTTCAAGTCTATTGCAGTAAGTATTGTTTTTCTCACTTAGCCTCTTCAAGCTCTCAACTTTTCTTCTTTCTTACAGAAAGATGTTTGCGAGCTTTGTTACAGAGAATAATAGCTCTAGAATTTAACACAATGAATACAATGTTTCTCAAAGTCACTAACTTTCTTAAAATCTCTAACTCTTTCAAAATCACTAACTTTTTCAGTCTTTGACTCCGACTCGTATTTATAGCCTTCGTCTTCAACTGCTTATTGATAACCGCTTCTTTCTTCTTGTTTCTTGATCTTTAAAGAAACAGTTATTCAGTTGAGTTCTGTAACTAACTCAGACTGATTAACCATCCGACATGGTATCAGGTCTTCGTCTTAGTTTCGTCTCAGCTTCCGCTTCGTCTTAGTTTCGTCTCAGCTTCCGCTTTGTCTTAGTTTCTACTTCGTCTTAGTTTCCACTTCGTCTTAGTTTCCGCTTCGTCATAATTTCGTCTCAGCTTCCGCTTCGTCTTAGTTTCCATTTCGTCTTAGTTTTCACTTCATCTTAGTTTTCGCTTCGTCTTACTTTTGACTCTTTCCTTCGTCTCACTTTTGTCTCCGCTTCGTCTTACTTTCTAATATTATTATTATTTTATTTTCATCAAAATTATTAATAGTGAAGTCATTTTGACCTAACAATCTCCCCCTTTTTTATGATAACAAATAATCATAGTTTTTAGAAAGATAGTATCATTTATAAGACGATATACAATTGAAAAAAAAATTGTAAACTTTATCTTCTATACATATACATTTCTCTTCTTCTTCTCTTCTTCTTTTGTTCTTTTTCTCCTTCTCCCCCTATCTTTCTTATTTTCTCCTTTCTCCCCCTTATTTGTTACTGATTAAAAAAATCATGACTGAAGATGTTTCATTATTTTAGAAAACATTTCCTTCATTTCAGTGCGGAGTGACTTGAGGTCTTGTCATATATACTCTACTTCCTTATACAAGTTGTTGGACCCTGACCTTTTTTTTCTGAAAATTTTATTTATTAAATGGAATTAAATGAGGAAATATAGTATGATTTCTAGAAATAAATGAGAAGTATAAATGAATCTATGAGCATTTGATGAAGTATTGTGTATTATGTTATAGATGAATTTGTGCTTTAAGAAAATTAATGAGAAAAAGAATTGATAGGTTTTGATGACTTGGAGATTTGAGTAGTTTTATATGGTTTTTGATAGTTTAAGTAAATGAGTTGATTGAAATGGAAGTTGAAAACTAAGGAATAAAGAGTGAAAGTGTGAGAATTTGTTGAATTATAAAGTTTGACTTTTTGAGATTATAGTTGACTTTTGATTTAGGCCAAATTTGAGAAAATGATCTTAATGAAAATTTGTAGTTTATGTTGAAAGATTTCTGTAGCTATAAAGAATGCAATTTTTCGATATCGGGGCTAGAAGTTATGATCGATTGAAGTTTTGATGTTGTTTAGGTGA